>CAUYPK010084799.1:0-10373 GCA_963574355.1 Loris lydekkerianus | reverse complement strand
CCAGAAGTCCCTTGCTGGCTCCCTGTATCCTCAAAGGGATGATCATAGGCAGATCCCACCGGCCAGAGATGTCTGGAGTCTTGTCTCCCCAGATTCGCCAAGCCCAGTTACAGGGAAGCTGTTACTCAGCCACCATCTTTTCAGGATATACTTCTAAGACTCAAAAAAATTCAAATTTATAGGTAGTGTTGACAGTAGCAAATGCTTCATTATATAGTTGAATGTGACATTCTTTTCTATGCTTTGTCAAATTGCTCTTGTTCTTCAGTGCAGGAATCACAGCCATGGCCCTCACCCTCCAGGATTTGGTCGATGTAGCAACTGTACGCATGAAAACAAGGAACTTGCCAAGGCAAGAGAAGCTCTTCCTCTTATAGAGGACTCTAGTAACTGTGACATTGTAAAAGCTACTCAGTAAGTCTTCCAAATGCTTTGTTGTATCCCTATCCATAAATTAATAATAGTGTATGTGCAGTTTATGGTACTCCATATACTTACTTTCCTCACTTGATCATGGTGTTCATTAATACCAGCACTGAGTGTGTTTGTCATACCAGCATCAGAGTACTTAGTATAGTGTCCCTTACCTGTTTACACACTAGGCTCTCCCACTAAGATTATGGGCAAACTTGTTAATAAATGTATATTTTCATCTTTGTCTTAAATATGGGGTCCAACAAATGTTTGTTGAACAAATAAATGATTTAATTTATTATACTAAAGCTAGACTCTTTTTTTTTTTTTATTAAATCATAGCTGTGTACAATAATGCAATCATGAAAGCTAGACTCTTAATTTGAAGCACAAATCTGAGTCTTTAAAATGCACTGCAAGCTAAGTACGTGGATAGGATGAAAAATAACAGCTCACACACATTTATAGATATTTTTAAACAGTCGTTTGTTGAGTACTTTCTATATGCTTATACTGAGTATGCTGGAAGAATGACAGTAAGGTAAGGTGGAAATATGTTCTCTGACCACTTGAAACATACAGTGTGTTGTTTTGCTTGCACTAAAAATAGACGTACATTTTGAAAGTTTTCCCTCAAGATCTCCCTATGTGGATGTTAATCTTAAGTCAATTATTTCCAGCATTTTTACCCTTGCGGATTATCAACATCCACCCTAGCTCTTGCCATTGAACATATTTTGAAATATTTTCTTCATAAAATTACATTAATTAGTAGTCTATTTTCTTAGTAATCAAACATAATCTGCTTTTGGGTTACTCATCATATATACTGTAAATCATGCCCATCAAATTAGCATGAAAAGGCCAGGCACGGTGGCTCACACCTGTAATCCCAGCACTCTGGGAGGCTGCGGCAGGTGGATTGCTTGAGCTCAGGAGTTTGAGACCAGCCTGAGCAAGAGGCAAGAGTGAGACCCTGTCTCTTAAAAAAAAAAATAGCCGGGCATTGTGGCTGGTGCCTGTATATTCAGGTACTGGGGAGGCTGAGGCAAGAGAATCATTTGAGTCCAAGCATTTGAGATTGCTTTTAGTTATGACGCCATGGCACTCAATCCCAGCGCACTGTCTCAAAAAAAATTAGTGTGCGGGGGGTGGCACCTGTGGCTCAAAGGAGTAGGGCGCCAGCCCCATATGCTGGAGATGGCGAGTTCAAACCCAGCCCCAGCAAAAAAAAAAAAAAATTAGTGTGAAAGGAACTAATGTTACCACACTAATGTGGTATAATTTCTCTATGCTAATTATGAATGTATATGAACTCTAGAAGCTCTGGGAACCACTATTTTAAGTGAATATTATTTGATATTATTTCTATTCATACGAATGAAAGTGTCCTTACGGTAAATACTTGCTTGAATGAGAAAGGAAGCATTCAAATCTTTTTTTGCTACCTCTGGTCATGTTATGTGAGAAATTAGGCTATATTCACAGGAAATCTGTGTAAAAAACTCACATTTTGTATCTCTCCTTAAATGTTCTTCAGGTCTTGGACTTTCCCAAGTAGTTGTGGGGGGGGATCTCTAAGGTAGTATTTAGAAAGGACAAAAGAGAGCTGGGATGTATATGTGTGTTTGTATATGTTTGTGTCTGTTTTCTAAACCGTCAAAATCCTAATTAATGTTTATTCTTACTATGCTTCTCAAATAAAGAGACTTTTTGTTTTCCCCTTGAAATGTTAAAGATGACATTTAAAAGATGGAGAGTATAAATATATGTACGTTTCATTATCAAAAATGGACTTATTAATATTTTCCCTTGGTACTGTCAAACAGATGTCTCTGTCTTGTAAAAATGCCAAAAAGACAAATACACACACATACACCCAGTTTAGTAAGGCCGAAATTATTTTTAATTCAACAGTGTCGGAAATAGAGGAAATTCTGCCATTTGGTTTGACTTTTGACTCTTGAAACATTTAAGTCCTTCTAAATAGAAATAAATTTTAAATCAAGTGCTCAATAGTTTGGACTTCACAGTTTCTGTTGAAAAGAAATATTGCCGATGAATGATTTTTTTTAATTGTAGTATTACATAGAGGCATTTGTGGGACTACAAACTAGTACAACCTCTTTGGAACGTAGTATGGCGATACCTCAGAGAACTAAAAATAGACCTAATCATTTGACCCAGCAATGCCACCATAGGGTATTTACTCAAAAAAGAAATATCATTCAGTAAAAAAGACACTTGGATTTGAATGTTTATAGCAGCAAAATTCACAATTGCCAAGATATGGAAACGACCCAGTGTGCCCATCAATACATGAGTGAATTAATAAAGTATGATATATATACCATGGAGTATTACTCAGCTATTAAAAAAAAGGGTGAACTAATAATACCTATTGTAACAACCCAGATGGAACTAGATACCACCTAAGTAAAGTATCACAAGAATGGAAAAATAAACACATGTGCTCACTTTTAAAATGGAACTAAATGTGTGTGTACATATGGTAGCAAAATTCAATGAAAATTAAGCAGGTAGAAGTGGGGAAGAGGGCATGGGTAAATTCACACCAACAGACACAATGAATACTATCAGAGGGATAGACACAATATAACTTTGACTCAAACCGTACAAAAGTAATGCATGTAACCAAAACATTTGTATCCTTATAACATTCTGAAATAAAATAAGCAAATTAATTAATTAAATTTTTTAAAGGAAGTCTTTCTCACCCTAACAGTCAGTCAGTGTCTCTCAAGTCCATCCTTGCTTTTACATTCCAATTGCCTCTCTTACTTTAGGCTCTCATTTGCTCTCACCGGTATTTATTACTGTAGCTTCTAAAGTGGTCTCTCAGTCTCTGTCCTCACCCTATTCTAAGCTCTCTCATACTGCCACTAATGTGATCTTTTTTAGACTCCAACATCTGAGTGCTTTCCTCTTTTAAACGCTTTCTTGGTTTCCCGTTGAACCATAGGTAAAGACTAAACTTCATAGCATGGCATAGAAGGCGCATGTAGTCTTTACCTACTGCTTCTAGCTTCATCTCTAAGCATTCTCTCTCTTATGGTTTATGCTTCAGCAATGCTAAATTGTTTTTATTTTTCTGAATATCGATGTTGTATCACATCTCTGATTTTTGTACATGCTATTTCCTCTGCCTGAAATGTCCTACCCTTGCATCAGCCTACAAACCAGTAGTTCTCAACCTGTGGGTCGGACCCCTTTTTAACAATGAAAATACATTGCATTAGGAAGGTTGATAACCACTGCTATAAACTATATCTTAATTTATCTCATTCAAGAGGGGCTAATCATTCCTATTTCTGCTATATTTATATTATATCTATATTTTGTTGTTGAATTTATCCCATTCTGAGTTTCCTTTTAGTCTTTCTTCCTTACTGTGCGGTTATTGCATGGGCTTGGTTGGATTCAGGGATAAAAGTACAGTGAGGAATCAGTACTATGTGTTTTGGCACATGGTAGGGGATCAAATAAAACTTACTGATGGAACGCAATGTGACTGTTAAAGTTTATTTAAGAAGATTAAGTTCAACTCCAAATATTTTAATCTTATGAGTAAGTTAAACCAGGTTTACTTTTGTTATTTGGCTTTACACCATGTCCTGTTTGTGAGTATCTTTGTTGTTAATTATTGCATTTGTTGGCCAAAAGATAATTTGAATAAAGGAAAAGCTTTGGTAAAAGGAAGAAATTTTAATATTTGAAATTATTTTAACAATATCAATTATACTTTTCTTCTTATTTGAGATATGGGATTTTTGAACGATGTAAAGAGTTGGTAGAAGCAGGATATGATGTCCGACAACCAGACAAAGAAAATGTGTCACTTCTTCATTGGGCTGCTATTAACAACAGGCTGGAACTTGTAAAGTAAGATGGGATATATGTGTGTTAATTGTGTATTTTTATAATTTTAGACCACTCTTTCATTTATCTTTTTCTTCGAGTACAAGTATGAGCATTGAGCCATCTATAATCCTTTATTATAAGCAAAGTCCTGAAACTTTCTGGACTTCCTGAAACATCAGTTAATGTTTTTTTTTTTTTTAAATAAATGTGGAATACAGTTGTAAATGGACATGTATTGGATTGTATAAAGTATTTACCTTTTATAAAGCACGACTACTTATTTTTTTTTTGTTTTGTGCCTTAGCATGTAAAATGTATATGTTCATGTGGCTATGTATGTTTGTATTATAGAATTATATACAGGATGGCTATAAAGGCCATAACTTGTATGGCCACCCTCTATTTAAAATACTCAAGGTTTAAGAAAATGAAAGTATATAAAGTTTAAAATAGTCTAACACAAATTACACTCACAGGCAGACTCTTTTCTGTGGAAATAAACTGGTATAATGTTTAGATAATACGATGTATGAAGTACAACTTTGAGGTAATGAGACTAGCTTTTGTAAACCATAGAAGAAAATCAGTCTTATTAACTTAAACATTTACTGTATATAATGTATCACATGTCCCCAAGGAAAGAGCAAAACACTCAAAATGTCTAACTTTTCTGAAAGGACTTTAACTTTTAATTACTTTTAGAATTCATACCCTATTAGTAATTCTAATTTTGAACTGTTGAAAGTGACATAATTTTGCCTTTCTCCTTCCAAGTTAAGTAAGAATGTCTGATTCTAAGCCTTTTGCATATAAACTATTTCAAGAGTGCTGTGGTAGGTAGTTAGACTATGCAGAAAGTAGTGGTTATGTGTTTGGTATATAAGTTATAATGGAATGCTAATTACGGCAAGAGTTATTACCTATATTCTAAGAATGTTTCACCATGGATATGCCTGATACCGCCAAGTGAATCTTTCAGACTTCTATAAATCTGGGTGCTTTGGGGAGGGTTATTTTCGTAATTTTAATTATCTAACAATTACTAAGAAAACTTTAGTGTTTTTTTTCTAAATATGTATTTTAAGTTTCAAATCTTATTTTTATTTATGTTTGCTTTTAATAGGTTTTATATTTCAAAAGGTGCTGTTGTAGATCAGTTGGGTGGAGATTTAAATTCAACTCCTCTTCACTGGGCTGTCCGGTAAGATTTCTATAAACACTGAAATTAAATAGGGACATGTAGTTAGTGGTCATCATATTGGAAAACACAGTTTTAGATGATTCAAAGGACTTTCTTATCTTCCCCTCCCCTTTTTTATTTAAAAATAAATGACAGCTTTAAAGAGTTTTCAGAAAGGATACTTGTGATACTTGGTTTAGGGTTCCATTATGATTATTAAATCTAAATATGTGTATTATACTTTTTTATAATTAGAATAAATTTTTTTTCTATTTGTTCACATAAATAAAAGTAGCAGTTCAGTGAACTATGAACTCTGTCAGTTCCATCTTATAACAGAGCCTATTTGGAAACTTACAGTTGTAATTTTATTTTAAAGAGCTGGATTTTTCTCTCAGGTAAATGTAAAGTATGTATCAAATGGGTCAAATGAGTCAACTCTTTTGAAAGTTGCTTTAGGATTACCGGTAATAAGAAATTTTGAGTATGTCAACTTAGAACATTTATATCCTTTGGTCACTGTCCTCTTTTCTCTGATGTGTATTGGCCAACTGAAGCTGAAATTAATAAGACTTGATACTTAACAGCTTCTTCTTTTATTTAAACTCTACTTTCTGTGGTTGGTGGGGTTGACATAAACCTGAAACTGAGGTTAATAATTGTTCAGGTAATGGAAAGAGTTGAATCTTTTCTCCACAGCCAAGAGATTTGTAGAATCTATGGGTAACTCACTCTCTTTAAGCTACTGAGGTACGGTGATTTACATGACAAATGAACCATATTCAAGTGTAAAAATATATAGTTCTTAAGAATATCACAATGTAGCCATAGTTTGTGAATATTATGCTTCTGTATATCTGACTCATGATTACATTTTGCTTTTAAAATCACAACAGTAAAGTCTAAGTGATTTTAAAATCTTCTTGTTAGCATGTTATGTAAAATGATTACATAAGGTTTAAATCGATTGTGAAGTTATCAAGTTTATCATTTACACTGAAGAATGACTATCCATATAGTTCTAAGTTTGGAATATCTAAGTAGAAGATGTTTGGCTTAGGAATCTGAGTTTCTCACTGAACTTTTTTCTTTTTCTGCATGCTACAGAATAATTTTTTGTCTTTTATTTATAGACAAGGACATTTACCTATGGTTATATTATTACTCCAGCATGGTGCAGACCCCACTCTCATTGATGGAGAGGGATTCAGCAGTATCCACCTGGCAGTATTATTTCAACACATGCCTATTATAGCATATCTCATCTCAAAAGGACAGGTATATTTTTAAATGTGTATTATACTCCACCTATTATAATTTGAAGAGACTGGGGAGATTATTAGTAATTGGTCCTCATATTAAAAGTAAAGGTTAATGGCTATCCAGGTATTCAAATATTAGCCTCAGTAATTGAATACTGCTTTTTGAAGTAGCCGTTGAACACTGCTTTTTCTGCTTCATTGGTAGGAAAAGGACAGGTTATTTAGCTCAGTAACATAAAATTGATTCTGAAACTTATAAGCCTGTAGTAGTTTTTCTCATGAACCCAGTAATTTGCATTGTTTTTTAAAAACATGACTTCAAAGCCCATATTTTCTTCTGGTTGAATATAAAAATGGTAGTCAGATCACAAAATTAACTCATCATTTGCTTTCATTGTTTGAGCCTAACTGGGAGGCCAATTTGAATGTATGCTTCTTATTATTCTCCTAAATAATTCTGTAAAAAATGACTTGCTTTAGAGGCACAGGTTAAACTTGAGGTTATTGACAGCAGGAGTTTTACCGTCAACTCTACTTGCCTGAAGTATGCTTTCTGGTAGCAAAGTAGTTTACGTGCTAACAGACTTGTGAAAACATGTTTGCACAAATGCTATTGGAATGATTCCACTCTCTAAATAAGCACTTTTTCTCAGACTTAGCCAATTGAAGTAGAATAATTATAAGACTTGGGTTTCATTTTGGAAAGATGTATGAGGAGGTATCTTTCCTACTTCTCTTGGGACTCCTTAAGTTCTGTTTCTCCAAAGCCCATAAGAATCTTCTTTTTTATTTGGCTTGGTTGGAACCATTATTGTACATATTTAACCTGGACCTGTTTTATTATAAGGAACATATCTTCATGGAGATATGATTTCCTTTTTTTTTTCTATTCCAGAAAATAAAGAAATATTTTTTGCATTTTACTCTTCAAAAATTAATACTTAATTTCAAAAATACAAGTTGCCTTAGAAGATGGGGAGGTCACTATTACTGGAAGCATTTGAGTAGAGACTGGATAACTTTGTACTGTGTATAAGAAATGGTAGCATGAATTAACGTGTCAACTAAGGTCTAAAGTAGATGACTTTTAAGGTTTGTGTTGTCTCATATATTTGATGATGGCTATCAACATCCTACTCTTTTCTTTAGCTGTCCTCTGTTCACATCATACAATGTTTTACATCATATATCCAAATTTTCCCCTGTAAAAATATTTTGTTAAAGCCAGGTGCAGTGGCTCACGACTGTAATCCTAGCACCCTGGAAGGCTGAGGTGGGTAGATAGCTTGAGCTCAGAAGTTCCACACCAGCCTGAGCAACAGCTAAACCCTGTCTCTACTATAAATAGAAAAACTAGCTGGGTGTATTGGCAGGTGCCTGTAGTCCTAGCTACTCGGGAGGCCGAGGCAAGAGGCTTGCTTAATACCAAGAGTTTGAGGTTGTTGTGAGCTATGGTGCCATGGCACTCTACCAAGAGCAACAAAGTGAGTGTGAAGCTAACTGTGTCACAAAAAGTCTGTATATATATTTTGTGGAAATCCATGGGTTTTTTTAGTACATGGATTTTTTTTTTTCATACCCTATGGAAGTGAAATAGAACTTTCAAATGACATTTGAACCCTTCATGGAGACATAATAGTAGTGCTAAATGTATTAAAGAGATATTTCTATTGAGAAGAAACAAGATTTTGAGTATGTTTATATTTATGCAAATTGGTTTCTTTTTGACTAGAGTGTGAATATGACAGCTGTAAATGGGCAGACACCTCTCATGTTATCAGCTTATAAAGTAATTGGGTAAGTGAGTTCAAGTGAATTGCCTCAGTCTGATTCTTGGTTTCAACAATTTCTTTTCTATATATACAATTTTAAGTATCTCAGTCTATGTGAGATGATAGTACATTCTAAAGAAAATGAGATTTTATACTGTGACAGTAATATGGAATTTTAGGGTAAATATTATATTATAATTGGAAAAGTACCATAGAAAAGTACCATATTTTTTTTTTCTTTTCTGGCAGTCTTGGTGAAAAGTTTGAAAGCTACTAATAAGAGAAAAATGTCTTTGTAGAACAGGTAGCGTTTTCTTAGCATATGTTTGTTAACATGGCTTATATTTCTTCTTTTGCATTTAAAAAAAATGGGTACAAATTTGAACATTCTGATAATTTGAAATCTAGATTATAAATCTGTTTTTTGGAAAATAATAAATTTTGAAATTCTCTGACATCAGAGTATTTGTATGTTTAGATTTTTGTATTAATTTTTATAAACATGTGAGTCATGACCACTATCTAGTCCACCTTCTAGTATTCATCTATGCAAATACATGCTACAATTTTCCTCTATCAGTTTGTGTCTGTGTTGTACTAAATCTCTGATTCTGCTTTTAACTAGGACTTCTCTTCTGGGAATTGAGTTAACTTTAATACCATTTTTTTTCTTTTGATCATGGAGTGGTAGGGCTAGGGGTAGAATTTTCTTAAAAAAGTATTTCTGCTTTTCATTGATAACTTTGAAGTCAGGTATGGTCTTTAAAGAACCTGATGGAATAATTAATTTAGAATATTGTTTTATTAATAAAATCTCCTGGAGTCATGAAGGAAGGGAAGGCATTGATGATGAAGTAAAAATATTTTATGAATTCTATCTTAGAAAGTCCATAACTTTCTAAGATATAAAATACTTTATGCCATAATTTATACTTGTTTTATTTAATAATTGATTGAAGAGTGTGCAGCTAACTCTTGGTTATCGCCTCAAATATAACATACATTTAGCCTTTAATTGGATAAATGACATAGTATTTAATATTACCCAACATTAAGTCCACAATTTTAAAAAATGTTAACCAGTAGAACAATAACATGAAAGTAAACATTTGAAAAACAAAAGCAGTATTCTACTGTATTGATGTTAAACTTATCTAGATAGCAGGCTGTCACTTAATAGATGTCCTTTATGGAGGTGAAGGGATATCCCTTAGTAGTACCTAGACTAGAAATTTGGCACAAAGAGCCTCTTCACTTGTTCAGAATACTTACTGATTGGTTAATTGATAATTAGCTTAACAAATTAATTATTTGCATTTATTCCTGAAATCATCATGTCTGTTACTAAACCTTGGTATTTTACTGTTTTGAGACAGGCCAGAACCAACTGGATTTCTTTTAAAGTTTAATCCTTCTCTTAATGTGGTTGATAAAATACATCAAAACACTCCACTTCATTGGGCAGTTGCAGCAGGAAATGTTAATGCAGTTGATAAACTTTTGGAAGCTGGTTCTAGCCTGGATATCCAAAATGTTAAGGTATGACCAGGTATTTATCTCTTTTAGTTTCTTACATCTTCAGTTAGAAGATTGATAAATTAACACAAAGATAAGCTATATTTTCAGTTACCACTATACATATAGATAGACAATAATAGCTGGCTAAGCTTGAAATAAATTTGTTGAATATGATTCTGGTTAGTTTTAAAAAAATTATTTAGCACCCACAGTATATAAAAAATATCACTAAACTTCTACTCCCTCTTTTTTTTTTTTTTTTTTTTTTTTTTTTTTAAGGGATAAACACCGCTTTTTTTTGGGGTGCAAACAAAAAAACTGGAAATTTATAATAGAGTAAAAAAA
>CAUYPK010084798.1:0-11577 GCA_963574355.1 Loris lydekkerianus | reverse complement strand
TTCTTCCTTTGGAGATGCTGTGCTGTTTTTGATGTTAAGTAGAGACGGGGTCTTACTCTGGCTCAATGTTGGTCATACTGGTCTTGAACCTCTGAGCTCAGGCAATCCACCCGCCTCGGCCTCCCACAGCGCTGGGACTACAGGCGTGAGCCACCACGTCCAGCCGGTGGTGGTTATTGTTGTTGTAGTTATTATTGTTTAGCAGGCCAGGGCTGGGTTCGAACTCAGCCGGCACCCTAGCTGCTGAGCTACAGTTACCAAGCCAGTAAAGACTTTATATGAAATGACAGTTAGAGTGATATATTTATCATAAAACTAATTGTGTGAACTTTTCTAGGTATTAGCCTATAGTAAGAGTCCCGCCCATACAAGAGGCTAAGCTATGCAGTAATAAACTACTTCTGCTGAGCCGTGAGGTGTGTGGGAATGATGTTGGTGGTCAACTTGAGCACGTGTGTAAGAATTCTGAAACTTACCTCTCAGTTTTAAGAGAAGGAATATGCTATTTTCTTTTTTCATTTTTTTCTTTGAGACAGAGTCCTGACATCCTCGGTAGAGTGCTGTGGCGTCACAGCTCACAGCAACCTCAAACTCTTGGGCTTAAGTGATTCGCTTGCCTCAGCCTCCCAAGTAGCTGGGAGTACAGGTGCCTGCCACAGTGCCCGGTTTTTTTTTTTTTTTTTTTTTTGGTTGCAGTTGCCATTGTTGTTTAGCAGGCCAGGGCTGGGTTCGAACCCACCACCTTCAGTGCTACGGGCACCAAGCTGGAATATGCTATTTTCAAATGTATTTTTCTACATATTTAAGAATGGTAATATTCTTTAGATCCTCTAGATTCATTTTGAACTTCTGAATTTAAACATTAGATATAAAGGCCAGGCTCAGTGGCTCATGCCTGGAATCCTAATACTCCGGGAGGCCAAAGCGGGTGGATTGCTTGAGCTCATGAGTTCAAGACCAGCCTGAACAAGAATGAGACTCTGTCTCTAAAAATAGCCAGGTGTTGTAGGGGGTGCCTATAGGTCCAGCTACTTGGGAGCCTGAGGCAAGAGGATTGCTTGACCTAGGAGTTTGAGGTTGCTGTGAGCTGTGATGCCATGGCACTCTAGCAAGGGTGACCAAGTGAAACTGTCTCAAAACAAAACAAAAACAAAAAGAAATGTTAGATATAAAATAAGATTGAGGTGAAAAGCTGTTTATATTATTTTCTAGCACATGAGCCACGAGGGCCCCTAGTAAGCACATGGGAATGTGACAGTCAGTTTGGAGTGGCAGTCAGTTCTGGAGGTAATAAAAGCACCAAATATGAACTCTTGGAGAAGCTGACAGAAGCTAAAGTGTCGGTGCCTGCTGTGGCGCCCAGTCACCACATGGATAAACTCAGCCGGGACTAGGGATTGAAGGTACAAATGCCTGCAAGAGGGGGGCTTCCCATATCTCCAGGAAGAGCCCTGAGCAACCTCTGTTGTAGCCTTTTATTGAAGCATTACACAACATGTGTGGGGGCCCACGTACTAGGATCACGTGCTTAATGATCCCTACATGCTCTTTCCCCACAGGCTCAACTCCAACCCTGCTGTACCAAAAACGTTCTAAGTATAACACCTGCTTGCTAAAGAGTGACCAATCTTAATTCATTAACATCTGCAGCTCCTTGAGGGCTTGTCTTTGGGCAGCAAAATATCTCCATGCCGTCTTGCAGATTGTCTTGTTCCCAGCACCTTCTTCAAGAACCAGTGGTTGCTTCTATAAGCCTGGTGCATGGTCCCCACACTAAAGCATTTAAAAATATATTAGATGGGTGAGTTTAAATACTATGACTTTCATTTGGTTATTCTGTTATTTGTAAAACATAGCTGATTTGTGGATTTTGCTGATGAATAAGTGATATAAGTTATATTTAAAGTGGAAAACATATTTCTTTGTTTCACTCTCATATTTCTGAAATCAGTTTATTTATTTATTTTTTTGAGTCTCACTTGGTTGCCCTCAGTAGAGTGTGGTGGCATCACAGTTGACAGCAACCTCAAATTCTTGGGCTTAAGTGATTCTCTTACCTCAGACTCCCAGTACTTGGGACTGCTGGTTATGGTTGTAATTGTTGTTTAGCAGGCCCTGGCTGGGTTCAAACCTGCCTTCCTCGGTATATGTGGCTGATGCCCTAACCATTGAGCTATGGGTGCTGAGCCCTGAAATCGGTTTTGTAGTTTAAAATAAATTCTTTGCTGGACCCAGTGGTTCATGCTTGTACTTCTACTACTTTGTGAGGCTGAGGCAGGAGGATTGCTTAAGGCCAGGAGTTTGAGGCCAGCTTGACCCCATCTCTACAAAAAATAGAAATATTAGCCATCTCTACAAAAAGTAGAAATATTAGCCAGGCATGGTGGTGCACACCTATAATCCCAGCTACTTGGGAGGCTGAGGCAGGAGAATCACTTGTGCCCAAGAGGTTGAAGTTATAGTGAGCTGTGATGATGCTACTGCACTCTAGCCTGGGTGACAAGTAAGATTCTGTCTCAAGGGTGGTGCCTGTGGCTCAAAGGAATAGGGTGCTGGCCCCATATGCCGAAGGTGGCAGGTTCAAACCCAGCCCCAGCCAAAAACTGCAAAAAAGAAAAAAAAAAAAGATTCTGTCTCAAAATGAATATATGTATGTTTTTATAGGTATATTCTTAAATTTGATAATGTAGTTTGACTGACACTTTTGACCACATCATTCTTATTTTCCAATTATATGCAAGAGTGCTCCTTTATCAGCCTTGATAGTTGATCACAGCACCCCTTCTTTTTATCCTTCTTAAATAAACCAAGATGATGAAATAAATATGTCTCGGAACTTCTAACAACGTGTACATGCTTCATTAAGCAAACGACTCCAGTTCCAAAAAAGATAAAGGAGGCAGGGCTTTTATCATCAGGACATACTGTTGTGCTGTGGATGCATTTAGTACACAAACTCGGTACATCAGCTCTATGTGTGGGTGTGCCACTCAAGTAATACGTTTTACACCCCAAATTATATATTATAGACATACACAGGCATGCACATACGTAGGCGCACACACACATTCTTTAATAACATGCTCACTGGATCATTCATGTCGTTTTATTACACGAAGTTTAAATATTTTCTGAAAAGAGAAAAATCCATGTTTTCTACAAGACATTTTAAGAGTGCCACTGAAATATATGAAAATGTTTACATTTTATTTTATATTACGTATCTTTCCTTACCTTGCAACATTCTCAAATTTATCATGGCAGGAGAGAACCACGGTGACCATGTGAATGTAAGGTAAATACTCAGCCTTTTGAATTTCAGCTCCCTGTTCCCCTCTGACACCTGGCACTTAGGGAGGCTTAGTACATGCCAGCCCTTAACCCTGTGGTGCGGATATTGAAGCCACGTGTGTGATTGAGTGTTGATGTGGGAGTGTGGGGAAATGGCAGGGGCTGGAGGAGGCTGGGGGAGAGGAGGGAGAGGAGAAAAAGGATATCTACTCCCTAAGAGCTGGGAGGGACAGTGTTTGAGGACACTGCCGAGGGAGTGACCCTAAGGGGCTGGCCCAGGATTTCTTCCACCGCTTCTGAACATGCTCATTTTTCTTCGCTGAAAGCCCTGGGCTCTGCAGTGCGGGGCCCAGTATTTGGCTCATGATGGTGCATTATTTCCTGACAGGTTTCTCTCCTTTTTTCACCCTAGAGTTAAAAAAAAAAAAAAAAGACGGCAGCAACAGATTAGAGAGGACCTCTGCAGTCTGTCAGGCAGTCACCACAGCCACTGGCTGCCTGCCCAGGTCCCACCCAAGGATTCTCAGAGCTGCAGGAGTAAGATCTCTTTCCAACTCCCTACCTGATGGGGAGCTCCTCATGTCACCTTCCTGAGGGCCTTGGTAGCTATTTCTCAGTGGTAAAAATTCCTGATATTCTCTTTCCCCTACTATACTTTCCTTTTTTTTTTTTTTTTTTGAGACAGAGTCTCACTATGTTGCCCTGGGTAGAGTGCATCACAGCTCATAGCAACCTCAAACTCTTGGGCTTAAATGAATCTCTTGCCTCAGCCTCCCAAGCCCACCACAATGCCCAGCTATTTTTTTTAAAATTGTAATTGTAGCTGTCATTGTTGTTTGGCAGGCCCCATACTGGGTTCGAACCCGCCAGCCCTGGTGTATGTGGCTGGCACCCTAGCCACTGAGCTACAGGTGCTGAGCCAAGAAGTTTTAAATTGTTTAATGCAGTCCAATGAATCTATTTTTACTTTTGTTATCTGTACTTTTGGCACAAAAAATTCCTGCCAAATTTACTGTCATGAAACTTTCCCCCATTTCCTTTTAAGATTTTTATAGTTTTTTTTGCAGTTTTTGGCGAGGGCTGGGTTTGAACCCACCACCTCCGGCATATGGGGCCAGTGCCCTACTCCTTTGAGGCATAAGTGCTGCCTTATAGTTTTAACTCTTACATTTAGATTCTTGATCCATTTTGAGTTACTTAATTTTATTCTTTTGCATGAATATCCAGTTTTCTCAGCACCATTTATTGAAAAGATTGTCATTTCCCTATTCCATGATTTTGGCACCCTTCTCAAAAATAATTTGACCAGGACCCCAAAGATTATACTGAGGGACACTATTACTACTCAATGGGAGTGGGGACAAAGTAAACATAATGCAGAAAAAAAAGTAATTTGACCATATAGGTGAGGATTTACTTCTGGGCTCTCTCTTCTATTCCATTTATTTGTATGTCTTTCTGCTAGTAAATACCACACTGGTTTGATTATTGTAGCTCTGTAATACATTTTGAAAATGGGAAGTGTAAGACCTCTTAATTTTGTTCTTTTTCAAGATTGTTTTGGGTATTACAAAAATCCTTGAAATTCCACATGAATTTTAGGATGGATTTTTCTATTTCTTGAAAAAAATGCCATTGAGATTTTGATAGGGTAGAATTAAATCTGTAGATTTGGGTTGTGCTGACTTCTTAACAATATTAAATCTTCCAAGTCACAGGTAGTGCCTGTGGCTCAGTGAGTAGGGCGCCGGCCCCATATACTGAGGGTGGCGGGTTCAAACCCAGCCCCAGCCGACCTGCAACCAAAAAATAGCCAGGCATTGTGGCAGGCGCCTGTAGTCCCAGCTGCTCGGGAGGCTGAGGCAGGAGAATCGCGGAAGCCCAAGAGCTAGAGGTTGCTGTGAATCTTGTGATGTCATGGCACTCTACCGAGAGCGGTAAAGTGAGACTCTGTCTCTACAAAAATAAAAAAAATCTTCCAAGTCACAAACACAAGATGTCTTTCCATGTATTTGTGTCTGTCATCTTTAATTTCTTTCGATAACATTTTATAGTATAAATTTTTTTTTTTGAGACAGAGTTTCATTTTGTCCTCAGTAGAGTGCTACTGTGGCATCACAACTCACAGTAACCTCAAACTCTTGGGCTTAAGCAATTCTCTTGTCTCATCCGCCCGAGTAGCTGGGACTACAAGTGCCCGCCACAATGCCCAGCTATTTTTTTTAGAGATGAGGTCTTGCTCTGGCTCTGGCTCAGGTTGGTCTCAAACTCATGAGCTCAGGCAATCCACCTACCCCAGACTCCCAGAGTGCTAGAATTATAGGGGTGAGCCACCATGCCCAGCCTAGAATTCCCTTTTCTTTTCTTTCTTTCTTTCTTTTTTTTTTTTTTAGAGACAGAGTCTCACTTTGTCTCCCTCAGTAGTGTGCTGTAGTGTCACAGCTCACAGCAAACTCCAACTCCTGGGCTTAGGCGATTCTCTTGCCTCAGCCTCCTGAGAAGCTGGGACTATAGTAGAATTCTCTTTTCTTTTCTTTTTTTTTTTTGTTGAGACAGAGCCTCAAGCTGTCACCGTGGGTAGAGTACTATGACATCACAGCTCACAGCAACCTCCAACTCCTGACCTCAAGTGATTCTCCTGCCTCTGCCTCCCAAGTAGCTGGGACTACAGGTGCCCACCACAACGCCCGGCTATTTTTTGGTTGCAGCTGTCATTGTTGTTTGGTGGCCTGGGCTGGATTCGAACCCGCCAGCTCAGGTGTATGTGGTTGGCGCCTTAGCTGCTTGAGCCACAGGCGCTGAGCCAGAATTCCCTTTTCTTAATAAGCTAAGAGTTTGTTTGTTTCCAAAATATGACCATAACCCCCCCCCCCCAATGTCTTACTTGACTCAGTGTTGGTAGCTCAGTGGCTAGGGTGCTGGCCACATACACTGGAGCTGGCGGGTTCGAACCCAGACTGGGCCTACTTAAAACAACAATGACAACTACAACAAAAAAATTGCCAGGGGCAGTGCCTGTGGTTCACTGGGTAAAGCACTGGCCCCGTATACTGAGGGTGGCGGGTTCGAAACCGGCCCTCGCCAAAATTGCAAAAAAATAGCCAGGTGTTGTGGTGGGTGCCTGTACACCCAGCTACTTGGGAGGCTGAGGCAAGAGAATTGCGTAAGTCCACGAGTTGGAGGTTGCTATGAGCTGTGACGTCACAGCACTCTACCGAGGGCAATAAAGTGAGACTCTGTCTCTAAAAAAAAAAACCCCAAAACAGCGGGGCATTGTGGCAGGCACCTGTAGTCCCAGCTGCTTGGGAGTCTGAGGCAAGAGAATCACTTAAGCCTGAGAGTTTGAGGTAGCTGTGAGTTGTGACACTGTGGCACTCTATCAAGGGCAACAAAGTGAGACTCTGTCTCAAAAAAACAAAATAAAACAAACAAAACCAAAAAACAAAAGTGTCTTACCCTCAGATTAAAGCCCCAGGTGTGCAATTAACGTTTTCTCCAAAATATGAATATTTGGAAATATAATCTGACAAAATTATATATTTATGGTATACATCATTATATTTTGAAATATATATACATTGTGGAATGGCTAAATAAAGCTAATTAACTTATGCCTTACCTCACTTTTTAATTTTGTAGTGAGAACACTCAAATTTACTCTCTGTAATACTGTTCAAGTATACAATGCATTGTTATTAACTATGGTCACAATGATGTACAATAGTGCCCTTGAACTTACTCCTCCTAACTGAAATTTTGTATCCTTTAACCAAGTCTCTCCAGGTCTTGTCCTCCCCTGCCCCTAATTCCCAGGTGACTACCATTCTATTCTCTACTTTTATGAGTTTGACTTTTTTATTTTTATTATTTTGCGGTTTTTGGCGGGGGCTGGGTTTGAACCCACCACCTTTGGCATATGGGGCCGGCGCCCTACTCCTTTGAGCCACAGGCGCCGCCCTTGAGTTGACTTTTTTAGACTCCACATATAAGTGAGATCAGGCAGTATTTATCTTTCTGCACCTGGCTTATTCCAGTTAACATAATGTCCTCTCGGTTCATCTAAGTGGTCACGCATGACAGGCTGGTGTTTTTATTCAATGCTTTCTCTGTGGCATGTCGCTTTTCTTTCTTATTCTATTAATTTGGTGGTTTGTATCAATAACCTAACTTTGCATTTCTGCAATGAAATAACATGGTCATTATGTATTTTTTCTACCATGGTAAATTTGGTTTGTTAATATTTTGTGTTAAGATATTTGCATCAATATATTTAAGAGTGAAATTGAGTGATCCTTTTCTCCATACTTTCTGTTTGACTTGGTTATTAAGGTTATACCTTAATTGCAGATAAAGTGGGGACTATTACATAATTCTAATCTCATGTTTTGAGTATTTTCTTTTTGTATTTCTCTGGAAAAGAAGATTCATGAGATTAGAATTATGTAATAGTCCCCACTTTATCTGCAATTTCCTTTTCTGGGGTTTTAGTTGCCCATGGACAACCTTGGTCTGAAAATATTACACTGAAAATTTCCGAAATAAACAATTCATACATTTAAAATAGCATGCCATTCTGAGTGGCATGATAAAATCTCTGGCTATTCTGCAGGAGATTTCAATCATTCCTTTGTCCAGTACCCACACTGTTTATACTCTCCACCCATTAGTCACTGGCTTAAGATGAAAAAACATAGTACTACACATAGGGTTCAGTACCATCTGTGGTTTCAGCCATCCACTGAGGGTCTTGGAACATATCCCCTGAGGGTAAGAGGAGCCTAATGTATGCATCTTAAATGTTTGATAGAATTTCCCTGTAAAACCAACTTTCACTAGTTTTTTTTTTTTCTGACAGAATCTCACTTTGTCACCCTGGTAGAGTGGTCTGGTGTCATAGCTCACAGCAACCTCAAACTCCTGGGCTCAAGCAATGCTTCAGCCTCCTGAGTAGCTGGAATTACAGGTGCCTGCCACAACGCCTGGCTATTTTTTGTTGTGGTTGTCATTATTGTTTAGCTGGCTTGGGCTGGGTTCAAACCTGCCAGCCTAGGTGTATGTGGCTGGCGCCATAACCACTGTGCTATGGGCGCCCAGCCATTTGTTTGTTTGTTTTGAGACACACTCTCATTTTGTTGCCCTCAGTAGAGTGCTGTATCGTCACAGCTCACAGCAACCTCAAACTCTCAGCTTAAGCGATTTTCTTGCCTCAGTCTCACAAGTAGCTGGGACTACGGGCACCTGCCACAATGCCTGGCTATTTTTTTTTTTTTTTTTGGTTATAGTTGTCATTGTTGTTTGGCAGGCCTGGGCTGGATTTGAACCCACCAGCTCCGGGGTACATGGCTGGCACCCTAGCCACTGAGCTACAGGTGCCAAGTCTGTTTGTTTTTTAATGCTATCTTGGCCCAGTTTTGAGAGCCTGGCTAGAGGTGAGTCAGTGTTCCTTTTTAGCAGCTGAGTCCACACCCCAATGGCTTCTAATCTGGCCCTCCTACTCTTGTGATCACTATGCATTAGTTGCCCTGAGGCCGGGTACTAGACTCTAGGGTCAGCCCCTCTGCTCTGACTGCACAAAATTACTCAATTTAGCCAATCCACAGAGAGTCCTTGAAACCTGACTAATTTGATGAGCTTGCCATGCACAGACTGCCCCTGTAGCTCTAGGCTTATTGTTACTTTGTTCCTGGGTAAGATCCCTGTGTGGCTCTGCCTGGCAGGCTTCTCCCATCTGGAGCTGTAATAACAGGTTTGACACCAACCTGGAATGATTAATCCCACAGCTCTGCAGCTGAGTCCTGTGGTGCTCCTGTGAAGGTTTTGGGAGGTCGTGGTTTCCACTTTAAGATGTGCTGGTCCCTGTGATTTATTGTGGTATGTGTGGCCTAGGGAACATACCTTGATGTCTTTGGGATTGAAATAAGATTTTTTCTGGGAGGCTGAAGCAGGAGGATCACTTGAGCCCCAGAGTTTGAGGTGCTATGAGCTAGGCTGATACCTGGACATTCTAGCCTGGGCAACACAGTGAGACTCTCAAAAAAGAAAAAAAGATTTTGTACACCAGGAGGCGCTGTCATCTCATGTTACAACTTTCTTTCCTAGCTGCCCTAGCTGTGCTGTGTGTCACTATGGTTTGGGGTGGGTTTGCCCTGAGTCTTTTATTGGTCTGCTCCTTTCTGCACAGGTTTCAGAAAGTAAACCCAATGGAACATGTTGTTTGTGAAAATGTTAGGACTGTCTCTGACTGTGTTGCCTTGAGCACAACACATCAGCTCTCTGGGTTCTTATTTCTCCATCTATGAAATAGGCATTACTGAAAATTTAATCCTTTATTGAGGGGGTAGGATTGTTTTTTTGATATTTAGTTTTGAAACCCTTACTAAATGGAGGGAAACATATTTAATGTTTATCCAACACAGTAAAGTTGTTACTTTGCCAAACTGAAGACTGTCTTTTCTCCAGAGCAAGTAGTAACTTCTGCAACTTGGAAACCTGAAACTTGATTTTAACCTGAACACTGATTTGGAAATTGAAATGTGGCCTAATAATTCTAAATTAAAATATTTCCTGGGGCCAGGCACAGTGGCTTTTACTGTAATCCTAGCACTCTGGGAGGCTGAGGCAGGAGGATTGCTTGAGGCCAGGAGCTCCAGACGAGTCTGGACAACATAGTGAGACCCTGTCTCTACAAAAAATAGAAAAATTAGCTGGGTGCAGTGGTGTGCGTCCAGCTACTTAGGAAGCTGAGGCAGGAGGGTAACTTGAGCCCAGGAATTGGAGGTTGCTGTGAGCTATGATGTCGCCACTGCACTCTAGCCCAGGCTACAGAGCAAAACCCTGTCTCTATTAAAAAGAAAATAAACTCTGAGAGGCTAAGGCGGGAGGATTGCCTGAGCTCACAAGTTCCAGACCAGCCTGAGCCAGAGTGAAACCTAAGACCTCGTCTCTAAAAATAGCCGGGCGTTGTGGCGGGCACCTGTAGTCCCAGCTACTTGGGAGGCTGAGGCAAGACAATTGCTTAAGCCCAAAAGTTGGAGGTTGCAGTGAGCTGTGACACCACGACACTCTACCAAGGCTCACAGAGTGAGACTTTATCTCAAAAAGAAAGAAAGAAAAAGGGTGGCACCTGTGGCTCAAAGGGGTAAAGCGCCAGCCCCATATGCTGGAGGTGGCGGGTTCAAACCCAGCCCCGGCCAAAAACTGCAAAAAAATAAAAGAAGAAAGATTTCTTGGGATTCTGGTGATGGCTAAGAGCAACATGCCAGACTCAGCTATTTCAAGAGAGGAAGCTTTTCTTGTGTATTTTATTTATCGTACTAATTTTCACTACTAGTGCCACGTGTTGAACACCTGTATACACTGGGCGCTATGCTAAGTGCTTTACAAATCTGAGTTCATTTAATTCCCTCACATCCTCATTATCACCTCCTTTTCTAGGTAAGAAAATTGAGGCTCACACGGCATGTAAGTGGTGATACTGTAATCCAAACCCAGAGTCACAGCAAGCGCTCTTGGCCAACACAGACATGAGAGCTCATGCTTCCTCACTCACGGAATCAGGATGGTCAGCACGGGGCTGGGCTCAGGCAAGAAGCACTAACTGGCTTTCCAGGGATTGTCTACAGAACCACGTTGACCCACGAGCCACGAGCACATATAATGATATGCACGTCTAGAGTGTATGTTCTAGAACCTTAATGCCCCCCGTGGAGCTCAGGCAGTGCGTCCTGGTGGCCTTGCCCAGGGCCTCACTGGGCCTTTGCTTCACCCCCTCCACACTGCACCCCCAGCCCTGTAACTTGTTCCTCAAAGTCTATAAGTCCATGTTAGGACCTTGTTTAGGCTCTGTGTTTCTGAAAATACATTCAGTATATAAATGAGCCCACATAATGGACATAGATTAGCTGGTCAAATACACCTAGAACATTTTCATTGTTAATCTGGCTTCCAGAGGCCCAAGATGACGTTAGTATTGGGAAGCCAGAGCTGGTGGGTTCAAGCCCGGCCCAGGCCTGCCATACAACAATGACAACTACAACCAAAAAAAAAAAAAAAAAAAAAAATAGCTGGATATTGTGGCAGGCGTCTGTAGTCCCAACTACTTGGGAGGCTGAGACAAGAGAATCACTTAAGCTCAAGAGTTTGAGGTTGCTGTGAGCTGTGATGGCACTGCACTCTACCCAGGGCGACATAGTGAGAATTCTGTCTCAAGAGAGTAAAATTATGTTTTCATGTCATTTACATAAGATCGAGGGCATGTTAATCATTGAATCAAAGAATGTTGCTAAC
>CAUYPK010084797.1:0-131007 GCA_963574355.1 Loris lydekkerianus | reverse complement strand
AAGTTGAGATATCTAAAAATAACAGTTATTTGTGAAATAATTTGAGGAAAGGACCAAGGAAGGGGAAGGGAGGGGGGAGGTTTGGGTGGAGGGAGGGTGATGGGTTGGGCCACATCTATGGTGCATATTTTTATCTATAATAAAAAATAAATAAATAAATAAATATGAAAATAACTAGTGTATATATAAGCTAGAAACTCAGCCAGCCCTCTTTTGAAATGCAGTTTTCAACCCTGTGGTTTCATGAGGGCACCATGCAAAGTCTGGTGCAGACAATGGATATCTGGAGGTCTCCCAGGCACCCCGTGAGTTTGCCAAAACTGTCCCAGGGAAGCCCCCTGTGGAGTGTAGACTACAGAAAGTGAGGCATTACCCCAAATGAGCTCCCATGCTTCCTTAAAAACAGAAAGGCAGTGAAAGACACACATTGTGCTTAATGACTGTCGCTAGTGTCTGTGCCTGCCCTTGTCAACTCCCACCTCATGAACACTTCCTCTAAATACAGGGGAGACGGCATTGATTAAATAATTGAAATTGTCCTGATAAGCCTACTAAAAATGATCCTGGTGGAAAAATGGAAAGACATTTCCATCAATAGGATAAACGGAACGCCAAACTTCTTGAAGAACTAAAATTTCCACATTTCCTTTAAACTCACTGGTAACTAAACATTAGCATGTCTGAGTAGCACCTAGATAGACTACGTCTGCTCATGAGAAGCAATTTCACTTTTTTCTAATCTCCAAGGAAATTGTCTATTCCATAGACTAGGGTTTTTCAACTGCAAAATTTTATTTCAAAATTACGTGGTGATGCATAAGAGAACAAGGAGAAAAATTAAAGATTAAATTAAATGTATCAGCTTCAATCTTCTTCTAAAATTGGGGGCATAAGAAGACTAATTCATTTGCTTCTTGTCAGTTTGCAACATAAATAAATTTTCTCCTCTCTCCCGTTAAAGTCCGTCCTAATAAATAAGATCCTGTGGAGAAACACACTCACTCTTTCCTCACACCGTGAAGGCATTTAGCTGTTGTTATAAGCATTGACCCAGCCATGTACAGTTTGCTTATCCAGTTATAAACAATTTTGTTGTGGGAGGGGTGAAGACAGTTAAAAACAAACAAAGAAAACAAAAACAAAAACAAAAAAAATTATACAGCATTGACTACAATCATCATTTAATCTTAAGAACAAAATAACAAGATATGTCTCTTTTTGACAGCTGTAATAACTACTTACATAATATTTGTAAGCTTTTTGCTGTGCAAGGAGCGAAACCGCTCTTAGGGATCATTTCTTCTAGGGAGAACATTGAAAATCTGCCCCTTTAGGGTTTTTTTGTCCTTATAGTTTCTTGGCATTATTCCCATTCTCCATTGAAAGAATCAACAAACACTGAAAAGAGACGGAGTTTAAAGGAACCTATTGCAATGCTGAAGGCAGAGTGTCGGTCAGAACGGTACATCTCCGGACGGTCGCAGCTGTGATATTAAAAAGACAGGCCGTGGCTGACCTGCTGTTGATATAACCACAGGCTGGCAACACATTCCTTAAGAGCTTCACAACCTTCCATCAGTCAAGACGCGTGGAGGACAGATGTTTTCCACCATAGTGATAGTGTTTTTACACTACTTTCATTAAACTGTCATTTTTTAAACTGCTTCAATTTCAGGCCCCCTTTATCGCTTTGTTAGTTTTAATGTATCCCACTTTACCTCAGATGACAAGGAGGTGCACTACCTTTAATTGTGTGTGTACCTGCCAGAGACACGCCACACATGCGTCCTGTAACCTTCTCTGAGATTCTACCGAATCGTGGACGGAAAGCAGTGGGAAAGATCCCTAGTTATTCGTGGTACGGAGACTGAGAAGTATTACGTATGTTTTAAAATGCTTTGGAGTGAAACATTTGTGCAACTCACTTTGAAAGAATCAATAGCTTTGATATATTAGTGCCATTGAAAATATTGTTCATTTAACAAAAAAATGTATATGAGATAGAAATAAAATAGATGTTAAAAACCCACAGCAATCTGGAAAATTCAGAAACACCCTCAGTGCAATCCAATAAATGATCCTTTCTCTATTTTTATTTTATTTTTATTTTTTATTAAATCATAAACACATACACATGAATCTTGTAGACATGAATGCATTTATGGGGTACAATGTGCTGACATAATGTAGAATTGGGAATGCTTACATCACACTGGTTAATATATACCTCATCTCATTTACTTAATTATTGTGTTAAGACATTTATACTCTATACTAATAGATCTGACTTGTACCCTTGCATTATGCACCATAGGTGTGATCCCACCATTCACCCTCCCTCAATCTGACCTCCCCTCCCCTCCCAACCCCCTCCTCCCTCCTTCATCTTGAGCCATAGTTGTGATCCGTCAATCATATGAAAGTGTGAGTGATTGTAAATTAGTTTCATAATAGTACTGAGTGCTTTGGATATTTTTTCTTCCATTCTTGAGATACGTTACTAAGTAGGATATGTTTTAGCTCCATTCATGTAAACATAAAAGAGATAAAGTCTCCATCTTTTTAAGGCTGCATAATCTTCCATGGTATACATATACCACAATTTATTAATCAATTCATGGATCAATGGGCATTTGGGCTTCTTCCGTGACTTGGCTATTATGAATTGAGCTGCAATGAACAATCTGGTGCAAATATCTTTGTTATAAAGTGATTTTTGGTCCTTTGGATATACACCCCTAGTAAATTGGGGGAAAGATTCCCTATTTAACAAATGGTTCTGGGGGAATTGGCTGGCAACTTGTAGAAGACTGAAACTGGATCCACACCTTTCACTATTAACAAAAATTGACTCTCACTGGATAAAATATTTCAACTTAAGACATGAAACTATAAAGATTCTTGGAAAGAGTGCAAGAGAAACACTCAAGGAAATTTGCGTGGGAGAATACTTTATGAGCAGGACGCCCCGGGCAATTGAAGCAACACCAAAAATACATTACTGGGATCTGACCAAACTAAAAAGCTTCTGCACAGCCAAGAACACAGTATGTAAAGCAAGCAGACAGCCCTCAGAATGGGAGAAGTGGCCCACATAACAAAATCCCCAAACTACAGATGTTGGCGTGGATGTGGGCAAAAGAGAACACTTCTGCACTGCTGGTGAGAGTGCAAGCTAATACATCCCTTTTGGAAAGAAATATGGAGAATACTCAGGTATCTAAAAGTAGACCTGCAGTTTGATCCTGCAATTCCTCTACTAGGTGTATATCCCAATGATTCTTTCTCAAAGTTCCTCTTCAATGCAAGAGTTTCAAGATATCCAGTGGATATCATTTTCATGGCAATATTTAGATGTTTCTCCTTTATTATATATTCTTTGTTTGTATGACGTGTGAGGTACAACTATTAGTGTCTTGTTCATACATAGGCTTAAAGCGGAGAATTAATTTCTGAATTCATTATTTGAGAATTTGGTAGTGGGGGTTCTATCAGCCCCTAACAGACCCTGAACCACATCAACTAGTCCTAATTTTTCTCTGATTTTTCCCACACTTTTGCGAAAAGTGCCAAGAATAAATATTCTGAGGCTATTTTAGATGAAATGACAATTTCCTAAATTGGGGGTTTGATGTGCATATTTCAGTGAACTATGAAAAGTCAAACGTAAGAGAACACTGTGTTTCAATGCTAAAAGTCTGCATTTAGAATGCCTTAAATTAATATAAAGGTACCAAATTAAACCCTCAGTCATGCTGAGTCACTCTTCAGGATATTTTTTCCCACTGTCAATCCACTTTTCTTTGCAAATAACACCTTGAGGTTATTATCACAAATATGAGAGTAGTTGTTAATGTGGCTTTTGATCTTTCTGAAATAAATTTATTTCCTACTAAAAGGAATAGACTGTACAATAGAGGTCAGTTATATATTATCACAATATGAAATGATCACTTGGGGTGAATTTTTTCTGGGTTATATTTTGATGGTGTTGAATATTTGTTTATGAAAGCAAACAAAATTTCATTGTCCTTTGTATTTGCTTTTTAAATATTCACTAAACAAATAATCAAGAAATTATCTCTATAAAAAGCTGCATTGTCCTCCATACTTACTAATATGCACTCTACAATATGAAATTTAATTAGCCTAACTCAATAATTCACAAAGCTGGCCAAAGAGTGATAACAGACAATCACAGCCTAAGCACCGGGACACTGTAGAGATATATTTCATTAATAAAATTAATTTAGAATTATAATTAAGTAGATTACTTACTATGCTACACCATAATTTCCTTTAGCTACATGATAATAGCTCACCACCAAATATCTATTAACGAATCCCCCCTCAATCATGATATATACTGTACAAGTTCACACATTCAACATTAGACTCAGTAGTCTAATGTTATAGACTAATGTATATAGTAGTCTAATGTATATAGTCAAGAGTTATAATTATAAAAAATGACTAATACTTTAATTATGAGCAGGAAGCTTTCGTGCAAAACAATGAACAAATCTGTAAGCATGCTTTCACACAATGAGAATTATTAAAATTATTCAGAATTTTATACAATTAATCTCTCAGGAAGTAAATTGAGATTCTCCTATAGGTTTTCCGTTTATGTTAAAACCCTCTGTTGCCATCTGTAGTCAAACATTAACAAGAGCAGAAAATTCTGATTTACATGGTTACTTCAGTTATCGGCAAACATCTATTGAGTGTCTGTTATGTGTCGATCCTGCACTACATACGTGGAGGTATAATAAGAAATGGGTGGGAGCTAAATGATGGGTACACTGAGGCACAGAGGGGCGTAAACTAAGGGGGAGGAAAGAAGGGAGAAGGGTATAAACTTACCGCTGCTCAGGGACGATGCACACGTGGTGAGGGGCACCCTGGAAACTCTGACCGAGGCCTTGTACAACACATCCAGGTAACAAAAACATTTTTCCCCACTTACTATTATGAAATGTGGGCAGGACACAATTATAAGAAGGAATTGACCTAACAATGGCAGTCAGTGTCACCTAATTCTTTGTACCCTCAATGAATCCCAAACTATAATAAATAAATAAATAAATGAATGAATGAATAAAATTAAAAAATATATATTTTTTAAAACAAATTATAATACAGAATGGCCTTATTTAGGATGAGGGACTATTTGGGATCTTACAGAAAATCTGTGAAGATAATCAAGAAACCTTATGGTCATATATTTAATTTTGTTTTTCCCCTATATTGAAGGTTTCTTTTTGCATATTACCCCTATAACATTATAATTTTGACTTTATGCAATGTTGCATGCATATTTTATGTCCAGGTGCATAAATTATCATTTGCATTATATTTGTATGTAAAAAATATAGTCTATTGGACTATCATAGTATCAAATATTTGATGCCAAAGCTGAGTTATTTTAATATAACCTAGAGTTGAAGTGTAAAGTTCTGTTCAACATAATGCTTTCTCTTACACATTAATTTAATTTGCTATTGGTCATTAAGATGTAGGGATCATTTTCATTTTCTCAACCACTATTATCATTTTGCAGTTTTATATAAAATTCAAATGAAGAAGGATTATATTTTTTGGGTAACACAATATTAAGTATATTTTCCCTCTCACTAGTCCACCACAGCATTCTACCATTTCCTCTTTACTGTTATTAACAGTGACTCATGGATGTGCCTGCAGAGGAAAAACAGTTAAAGGACAGATATTAAAATACAATGATTTATACTAGATTTTAACAACAGTAATAATCTCAAAAGAAAAACATAATGAATGTATATGTTGGAAGCTAATGTGAAATATATTTAAATGTTTTTCCAAACTGGTTTAAATATATCAACCAATGTCAGAAAATTTTATTTCTTCTTAATGTTCTTTTAAATGAGTAAAAATACTATGCTTGTCAATTCAGATGAAAGCCTGAACATAAACTGGATATACAAAGAACAATGAGATAAACAGTTCAGCAATTAGGTTTGTTAAACGTTTCATATAATTTCACTTTTACAGCTATAACAAATGGCTTCGAATGAGTGAAAATTTTATCACTGAGTTTTCTTCTATGTCAGCTGAGTTATAAGAACAATTTTTCTTTAAGGATTATAAAAAATGAAATAAATGATAAATGTCCATTTCCTTCACATCAAAAATATACATGTGCTGATATTTTAACGTCTTATTAAATCTATTAAATGTTGTGATATTAAACTTTGTGAGTTGTACGTAAATAATTTATCAGAATAAAGTTCAATTCATTCTTTGAATTACAATAAGGTGGAAACTAAGCATTAGTTTAAGTGATTCTCTCAAAGTGGCTGACAGGTATAAGTTACTGTGGCTTGCCTAATCTCCCTCTATCTCATTTTGTGTATCTGATATCATACAGTGTTTTCACTTATGTAAAAATTGTTAAAAAGTATTTACAAAGGGGAATATAATTATTCTTTTATTTGCACACAAATATGTTATTTGGCTTGCATCTAATGTCAGATATATTTTATCATACGTTCCACTAGTCATGTATAAAATGTTTATTATACACAAGCAAATCTAACCATTTCAAATGTCCTGAAAGTTTTTAGGCAATAGATTATAAAGAAATTCAAATATTTTTCCATTAAAATTAATCTCAGAAGAAGAAACATTTCAAGGTTATTCCCAATAATTTTACTGAAAGAGAGAATTGAAAATATAAAGCAAATATCCTGGATTAAATATATTTATTTTTTCCTTATTTCTTGGAATTTATCTCATTCCAAAAGTATAACTCACTGTGGTAAGCTTTTTGAAAAACACTCAAACTTGTGCATGTGAGAAAGGTTTGTGCATTAGTCATTGCATTATTCAGTCTCCTCCTATTGCCAGAATTCCAAACTAACCCAGGAATTGGGCATGTGTGTGTCTGTCCTATCCTCATTCCCAAACTCTAAGAGTAATTATTTTCATTTTATATGCAACTGATTTAGATGCTTTTAACTTTCACCTGCTATCAGATTCCATCAGAAAGAGATCGTGCACTTAGAACCTGTTTAAAAAATATACTTTGCCGCCAACATCAAAGTTCTTAGTGATCAGCCTTTTATCTGCTGGAAAATAAAAAAAATGTCTGTAATTAAATGAACCGTCTTTAAATGTTTTTGAATTTCTGCATCTAGACTTCATGGATAAGCTTCATTCTTTTCGTTTTGGGGGCACAGGCAGTACCCACCCTGGTTATGTCACACATGAGATGTGTCTTCATTAAACAGAACGTTGTCTGCAGTATCAGAAGCTCCTATTTTGCAACAATCTCTGTAAATTAAAAATGACAGTATTTGGTTCTGTTACAACAACAGGATAAAATTTATTTTTTTTTTCTATTTTAAAATTAGAACTTCATATGTATTTTCTTTTAAACTCAAACATCACATGATTCCAAATACTGTGCTAAGCTCAAGCTCTCGTTCTCTCTCTGTTTTAATTGTGTCCCCAATCCCTTATTGCCTAACAAGTCACCTGAAAAATCTGCCAATATGTAAATAGAACTGAAATATATATACATTCAAATCACACAGAACACTCAAAGTTTCAATAAAATTCTAAATACAAGAGGATATAATTTCTGAAAGTAGATTATTGCTCTATTATAGCCGGTATATACGTGTGTTTGTAGAACTGCGTTTCGCTGGGTGAAATGATGGCCTATGGGGACTTCATTCCCAGCTCCTCCACTTTCTAGCTTTGTACAATCAGCGAGTTGACTATTCTCTCTTAGCCTCAGTTTCTCACTTCTGAAGTTGAAACAGTAAAATTTACTTCACATAATAGTCCTGTTTACAATGTATCTGACAGATTTTTAGACTTTTAATAAATGGTTAAATTATTGAATTATTTTTAGACTTAATAAATGCCTTAAGTTATTTGAAAAAGGTGAGAATTATGACATCTGCCCATGAATTCTGAAGATAAAATACGAAAAGTGAGACTTTACTAAAGAGCTTATTGCACGAAATCCAAGAATTTGTCTCTACACCCAGGTGTCCACATTTTTATTAGTTAAGCCAATTTGGCAAATGACAAAGGACATTTTAACAAATATTCACAAGCTGAGAATGAGCAAATATTAACATTTTGTAATTGCACTCATATTTTCTTAGTAAAATAATTATAACTTTATTAAATACTTTGTAACTATTGTTAGTTCTGACCCTTTCTCGTCTCAGGAACATCCACGGTCAGAACGAGGCGTTAACCATTCAATATTCGGCTGCACATATTCACTACATACGTAGGCGTTAAATAATTTTCGGCCTTACTTTGTCTGTTTTAGTCATTTAACCTAAATGTTAGCTAATTGTCCACATCTTTCTGTTCATTTATTTTATTGTCGTGTAGTATTTCATCATGATAAAAGCCACTACTCACTGAGCATATCGAGGTGTCCATCACTGTATCCAACAGCTGGCGTGTTTAACTTACTGTGTCCTTATTTTTTCATATTATATTTTTCATTATGTTTTATTGTTATATTACATTTATGTCTTATGCTGTTATTTGGAAGATGATTAAAATGCAGCGCAGAGAAATTGCATCACTTGCTCGCTGCTGCACCAACAATAAGGGGCAGCACTGGACTTTGACCCAAGCCATGTGGGTCCAGAATCCACACGTTAACGTTCCAGGACCTGTGCTCAAAATGAAAGAACAGACCGTGTGTTTCATAGTTATTTTCCTTATGATGGGCGAGTCACCTGTTTCAATTTTCACCCTTGCAAATTATGCCAAAGTAAGCATCCTTGACTCTGTCATTGGTTCCCACACTAGAGCTTTCAGGGCGGAGGCTGAGCCGGGTGGCCGGACTCTCAGGCTAAGCACGTAGTCACCTGTGGCCTTTCTGCAGAGGCCTGTCTGCCCCTAACATACTAAGCCTCAAGGAAAACACTGCATCATTGGCCACGTCTAGGTAAGACGTCCGAAGATTGAAACCTTCTCCCAGCCTGGTGCGTCCCGTGTCCTTAGTCATCTTGTATTCACGCATCCTCTGACAACACAAAGAAAGCTGTGCCTATCCTGCACTGTCTTAGGAAGGAATTTCTAGATAAAATGCAGAGTGCTCACTTACATCAGAATTACTGACAAACAATAAATAGGTTTGCATTTTGTCCAGGGTATGCCATACTTAAAGTGATTTTTTCATATGAAATTCAAATTAAACTCTATGTGCTTTATTTTTATTTGCTAAAATGTGGCAACCCTACCGAATATTCCATCCCCTGGGTGGCTCATGGGTGGCTCACGGGTGGCTCACAGGTGGCTTACAGGTGGCTTACAGGTGGCTCACAGCCGCTCCTATTTACCAGGGGGCCCAGCAGGGTCACCCCTGATCCAGGGCCCACAGAACTGCTCCGTAGTCTGAGGAAGTGCAGTCACCCGTCTGTCTTCCAGAACGTATTATGGATTACAAAAGTGGATGGAAAGAGAGAATTTTAATTTTTCACTCATTTTATCTTATAAAAATGTTATTAGACACTTTCCCCCTCGTGTCTCAAGGTTTTCATTTTTTCTTGTATAGTTACACATTTTGTTTTTGACATTTTATTCCTGAAGACATAACTAGAGAATCGTTCCTGTCTGCTGACACTTCCTCTTTCGCCCCCTCAAGCCCATGCCGACATCCGTCCCTTCTATGTTCTGCTCCCTGAAACTGCGCGCTGGCGGAATAAAACTGGGTGGCAGAGACCAAGGCGCTGTCAGCGAGCCGAGCCCATGGGATATCTGCAAATGGGAAAGCTTTATATAACCCACGTACTGCTGTATTTCATGATAATATTTTTTTTTTAGATGAACTTAACCCACTTTTAATCCTCCTCCCTAGAACATGAGACTGAGAATGAGCAGGAACAAAGGACAGGGGTGGGTCCCAGGTAGGGCAGCTGCCAGAGACAAACCTCAGCTCCAGGCATGTTCATTCCACGAGTTCAGGGCTACTTGGACCCATAGCACTTTCTTCAGTGAAAAGACTTTCTATCCTTTTCCTATTTTTCCACTATGGAGCTTTGGCATTTCATCAATTGGCCTATCCTCCTACGTGGGCTGAGATGTTTCTAAAGTTTTTGCACAAAATATGGAGAGACACTTCTGTCAATGAAATAAGCCATCATGTTGAATTAGGATTTTTTTTTTTTTTTAATGAAAAGACATGAAGCTGGTTACTTGGTATCCGCCCTTCATCAGAAGTAAATGGTAAAGAAAAAAGAATGTAAAAAAAAAAAGTGGTGAAGTGGGAAGAACCTGAAGAATGCAGGAGCCCTTTGGATGTGAGGAAGTACGAGTGCTGCAGACAGCAGCCGGGAATGGAGCAGCGTTTCCCCTGTGAGGACCTCAGTGATGTCCACCCGTGAGAGACGGGACCTGCCACCAAGGGCAAGAGGGCTGTGGGAGAGGAGTAAACACTGCAAGGCGTAGGAGACCGTCGCACACGTCCCACCTGCTTCCCTTTCTTCACAGATCATTTGATTTCTGCTTTTCATTATTCCTGTCTCCAAACAATAATAATAAATATTCCCGTATGGACAAATATACATCAAGGTCTAACAGACACAGCTTTGGAAAAAGCATGGGCGTCTAATTTTAGGAAGACCTACATTTGTTGTAAAGACAGATGATAAGAGTTATTGCAAAAGAAATAGAGAAATAAGGAATCATGTTGATATGTGGGTGATCCACAAATGAAGAAGGAAGTAATTCTAGCCAGGAAGGTGGTTAGGAAAATACTCTTGTCAGAAGTGAGATTTATGTGACAGACAGAAGGATTTATCAGTCTGCAAACGAATGAAAATTTCAGCTGACCTGGTCAGCCAAAACAACACACACACACACACGTATTATATACATGAGACAAAAATATTATTATTAGGATGTTCTGTGTATAATGTTGAAACAGCACAAATATTTCATGAGAAATTCTGAGTTCTGAATAGCCTCATAGAAATTATAGAAGAATATGAGTATTACATGGATAAAGGGAAGAGAAAGCAAATGGGTATGTGTAAGAAAGAAATGCAGAATGATTCATTGCATATTTTTCGTTGAATAGGTGAAAAAAGTGAGAGGTGATTATGTAATGAGGAGAGTACAACAGCTCTCCAGAAGAAGTCTCACATAGACTATGGCAGCCAAGAGATGATGGAAGGTGGGTTAATTTAGGAAGTGGAAGTAAAATGGACAGGATGTAGTGATGGGCTTGGTGAGGCAAGACATGGCAGTAGAGATGGAGACGACGGTAAGACTTTGCTCTTGCTTGAGCGAGTGCTGTCATCTCTCATTGTTGGAAGATTCTTCATCCACGTATTCAACCAACTGCAGGTGAAAACTGTGGGGAAGAAGTGATTCTTTACCAAACATGCACAGACTATTTTTTTTTTGTCAGTATTCCCTAAACAATACGGTGTATCATCTATTTCCGTAGCATTTATGTTGCACTGGCTATTATAGACAATCTGGAGACAATTTAAAGCATAGGAGAAAGTTAGAACAGGTTATATGCAAATGCTGTGCCATTTGGAGGGATTTTGGTATTTACTGGAGTTCTTGGAACTAATCCCCATCAGATACTAAAAGATATTGCATTTTGATTCCTTCGAGAAAGTTTGTCAAGTAAATAAAATAAAAGTTAAATTTTAAATCTAGAAGTAAGCATAAAATTCTATCTGTCCTTGACTCAGCATGTTTCCCATAAACACAGCTCCATATTCTTCATAAAAAGATGAAAATGAACTAGGACTAGAAAGCCAATTAATCGTTGTAATTTTCTTAAATGTTTATAATTTTAAGTTTAAAATCTAGGTATACTGAATTTAAAAAATATTTTTATGTAATAGTTATTAGACCTATGAGCTGATTAACATCTGTACGTACCAGTTCTGACTATAACGTAATAGGAAGGAACGTTTAGGGGACAGAATGAGCGCTGTCTTCAAATGACCTTTACACTTTATTAATGACTGAGAACAACAGGTGTTTATAAAATTTCAAGTCAATTTCAATTAACCATTGTTAAAGAAAAATAACTGATTATGCAAAACACTCCAAGTATTTAAATATTATCCATGCAATGTTATATTCAGAGGAGCATATTAAAAATTAAGATTTTGATTAAACTTCATAATGAAGAAAGTGCTTTCACACATAAACAATTCTTTTAAAATTGTTCAATCTCAGAAAAACCTGAACGTATTCTAGTAAATTTGCTTTGTCACAAAAGAAATTGAAAATTCAACACATTTCAGTGCCAGAATGGTGAAAGTTTTATCAAATGAATGCTGCATTTGGTAATGAAGTGAGGACACAAACTAAATTTTCAGACTCCAATCCACTCAATCAGTCCTAGAGCAGTAAAGACAATTTTGAAAAAAAGGTTCATTGAATCCTTATGTCATTTTCTCATGGAGTGCCTGTCAAAAAGGAAGAGGTTTTGTTTCTTTGTTTCTTTGTTTGCTTGTTTTCTCTAAATTATGTGCATTTCAGGATGGGATATACACAGTAAAATAGCTGCACACACAAAAAAGTAATTTGGGGACTGTGTGATTAAAAAGCTTTGAATGTTCGTTGGGAAGCAAAGTCACAAGAACACACGTTTGTTAGGGGAGGAACTGATCAGAGAGGTGTGGAAATGGGGACAATCCTCGAAAATTGGTTTCAGATCTATTAAGATTTTATAAAAGAAGAATATTAAAGACATTTTGGCAGAAGAAAACAGAAAAAGTCCAAAAAGAATAAACCATAAAAAAAGGAACAGGAAATATGGCTCAGATTTATGGTAGAGATTTCTATTAACAAGAGAAGATAAATGTAGTCTTTGGTCATATTGAGAGATTTTAATTTCAGGTTAAATTGTGACTGAATTAGTAAAAGGGGCCGTTGTCCTTTTTTTTTTTTTTTTTTTTAATAGTTTACTAAGAAAAATAATTTCTTCAGAAAAAAATCTTAGAGGAACCTCAAAAGTATGAGGCAAATTAAATTAGAGAAACCTCAGTGAAAGCTAGAAGGCGAGAGTGTACATCTCTGCTTATGATGATAAGTGTGATTACATTAAAACAAGAATGTTTAGACCACAAAACTCCCTATAAAGTGAAAATGGGTCTGATCATAATCAAACCACAAATAGTGCAGCAAATATTATGGGCACAACATGATATGGAAACGTCATATGAATTCAGACAGGAATGCAATTTTCCTTATGAGACTAACAGTTTTTAAAAATTTACAAAGCACAATATTAATAAGGACATAAGGAAATAGGCAGTCTTATACACTACTGGGGGAAAAGACTTATTTGCACTTGCGTTTTAATGGGCAACTATGCAAATAATTAAGTTTAAAGAACAAATGACCTTTAGCCTAACAATATCTCCTTATATGAATTTATGTTATATATACATGATTTCATTGTTGCAAAGTTATAAGTATAGTTATAAGGTTGCAAAGTTATAAGTATAGTTTTAATCATTTTAGCATTGTTCATAAGAGCGCCATCTTTGAAAACAGCACACCTGTCCAACTATAAGAATTATTTTTGTTTATTTGCCTAATTATGCACATCAAAACCATAATAGGCAAGTCTGTTTTTAACAAGCTAAACTTGCAAGTGTTTTGCTTTAGAAGATTCTCAATGATTTATCTAAGTAAAAACAGGAAACTGGCTCTGCATTTGTCGCTTAGCGGCTAGAGCTAAGCCCCATACACCGGAGCTGGCAGGTTTGAACCCAGCCCGGGCTTCCCAAACAACAATGAAAACTACAACCCAAAAATAGCCGGGTATTGTGGTGCGTGCCTGTAGTTTCAGCTACTTGTGAGGTCGAAGCAAGAGCATCACTTAAGCCCAAGAGCTGGAGGTTGCTGTGAGCTGTGCGCTGCCACAGCACTCTACTGAGACTGACATAGTGAGACTCCGTCTCAAAAAAAAAAAAAAAAAGAAAAAGAAAAAAAGAATAAAAACCATGAAAATGTAATCACTGTGCAATGCAGTCTCATATTTGATTTTGTAGTTATAACTTCTTTTAAAAGTATTAAGAATGATATTGCAGTTGCTATTTTCATACAACAGCCATCAGTGAAGGTGAATTTTTGTCAATGTATCTATCACCACTGTGTCACAAAGAAATGACTGGTTTCATGACAACAAAGAGTCAAAGCAGAATGAATCAAGTACCAGCGATATTAAATTAAGAAAAACTATATTGCAATGTGAGTGCTCCCACTTTAGGATAAAACCAGAGAGACTCTGCACATGTTCCCAGGCCACTGTGACCTGGATGGAAATCTAAAGAGTCGTGTACTGAAAGCTTCCAGGTCGAGAATGGAGGATGAGACAGTGGGAAGTGGGGAGCTGGGAAAAGAAAGAACCTCCAGACATTGTTTGCTCCATTTGTTTTGAGATTTTTGTTTGTTTTGATTTGTTTCAGGTCCTAAACAACATTAGTTCTAAGAAATCGCTGAAGGATGGAGCGGAGGGCAGGACCAGCTTCCGGAACAATCCACGTCGTGCTGAATAAATACATAGAGCTCAGCTCTAGGCTGATTATGTCTTTCCAAAAAGTAAAACTGAAATAATTTCTTTCCCTATCAATTCACATACATCACGAAGTCCCCTTCAGTCCACCTACAATGTTTATTAAGAATCTCATGTATTTCATTAATAATTTCCACTCACCAAGGGTTTACTAATAATGTCATATTTCAGTGAATACCTGAATGGGGCCCCCGGCTGTCTCTGCTGGAACTAAGCTAGGGAAATTCTTCCACTGCCATTAAAACATTATTTGCCTGAGGAAAATCAATTACCTCTCTCTTCTCCTCCTATCTCCCTCCCTCCACAGCTCACTGTCTCTTTTCCTCATTTATGTTCAGTTTTGAAACAAGGGGAGGCCAATGTCCCGTTTCCTGCTGTGATCACGGCCTGGGTAGGCCGGAGCAAATGTAGAACAACGTTACGAATCTGAAAACGAATTCAGTCCTGCAAATATTTTTTCTGTCCTGAAGGCCACATAGTAAAGGGGAAAGAGACATGACAGAAAAGCAATGAATTCTGAACCTTCCCTTCCTCCTAGAAAAAGACAATAGGAGGATGCCCACCACTGGTTCCACGTACAAATCAACTACTCCACGTAATGCATGAAATTATTTGTATAAGTATTAAAGCACTGACCGATGTAAGGTGTAATATTTATCTTAATAATAATAGCGTTACCTACTGTGCACTGAGCAAGCACTCTCTCTATATCCAGCCTTACCCTTAATTCTCTACTCACTTTTGCAATCTTCTGCCAAAACCAGGCCTTTGCTTTATTTCCCAGTCATATTGATATGACTTTTGCTTTTGACTTTCTCAAATTTCCCATCTGCTTGAAGCATGGGAAGATTCACTATTCAGAAAAGAAGTTGGATTCTTCCAGCTGGTGAATGTCACCCCCAGCAATTGAGGACCAACTTTTATGTTCATGGTGTCTCTACAGTGGACCACAGGGAGGTTTTCAAAGGCTGTATCCATCGTAAAGCAAAATTGAGCATCTTAGTCATTCTGACAGATAATTTCCATGGCCGTTCCTATAAACTAAGGGGGAGAGGAATAGAGATATGACCTTCAAATATGGGAAGAGCCTCATGACTCACTGGGTGTCCCAGAAAGCAAGTGTGTGGTTGGTGAGTGAGACAGCAGCCCATGGTCTAGGGGTTAAGAATCTGATGATGATTCTGAAAGAGAAAAATGTAATTGTCATTTCTCTCCCATTCTGACATAGTCAGAATTGACTAACATCATCAAGACTCAAGAAACACTTGACTTGTCTTGCAAAGATGACATCAAAGCCATTGAATTCCAATTTATTTTCAAGGTTGAAAGAATAAGGACAACCCTGCCCCACATTTTATAGCATTATGGCAATTTAGCAAAATGGTATTAAGATTTAATTTTATGATCTCATTGTGTTCACTAGCTTAACTAATCCACAGAATGAGAGTGCCAAACCTGGAGAACGAGCTAAGATTCCCAGCATGGAAGAAGGAGCATGTTTATCGTTATGTCAGGAGATTTGCCCTAGAACAAGGTGTCGCCCTACATTGTGTTTCCCTTTAAAACATTCAGAAAAATATGAGTCAAGTGCTTTTGATAAGCTGACAGTTTATTAACATAAAAGGAAGCAGAATACGTGAGGGTAAACAGTAAAAGAAAACAAAATACACAGTTCAGCAAGAAAAAAGAGAAGACCACAGATTTCAAAATCTAAAAGAGAAAGCGAAGAGGAGCTGAACTTTGATGACACCAAAGTTTTCAAACTGAAGACAAGCTGCAAAGTTTGAGGCTAGTGCTTCCTGGAGAACCCCAGGGATGCTTGCCTAGGTCTGCAATAGCTGAAAAGCTCAGCTCAGGTCTTCCTCCTGATGCCTATTGGGTGTTTCCTGTCTTGTGGGGAATCCATGGAAATGGTAGGAAAATATCTCCCTGAACATTGTGGTGGGGAACAAAGGAGCACTCCCCAGGAAAAGAACTGTCAACCAGGAGCCCCATGAGTGTGTGCCGCCCACGGACTCCACCTGCAGGTGCGGACACTGAACTGTACAGGAAGACGCAAACCTGATCAATAAAAATGAGCTCTTTAGAGGTGTTTGTTTCAATTTCTCAAACTTAGAACTTCTAGTGGTGAAGAACCTGCACCTTAGGCCCACATGTGGTACAGCCTTTTGACTGAATTCAAATTTTACAGAATAAGTCCCTTTCATAAAGGGTAAGCTGTCAAGTATTTAATTTGTGCTTGGTTCATCTCAGAGACCGTTCTCTCTGGAAAGGCTTGAAATCACTAGCATTTAAGAACGAGTAATCAGAAAGGCCTTATGTTCTCCCATGGTCTGGTCAGGTTATGAATAAGAACCATTGTGAGCACAGTTCAATATAAAGGACCTGACATTATATAAGGACATAAGAAATGTTCATGAACTCAAAGGCAAAGCCATAGACGGCCCTCAGACATAAATGGATCTATTAATTTAAATGTATAAGAAACCCGGCAGGGTACAGTGGCTCACACCTGTAATCCTGGCACTCTTGGAGGTCCCGATGATGGATCACCTGAGCTCAGGAGTTGCATATTTAAAACAATCTGAGAAAGAACAGATGCTGTCTCTACTAAGAATGGAAATACTAGTGAGGCGTGGTGGTGCATGCCTGTAGTCTCAGCTACTTGGGAGGTTGAGGCAAGAGGATTAATTGTCCATGCCCAAGAGTTGGAGGGTGTTGTGAGTTATGATTTCACAGTACAATACCCAGGATGACAGAGTGAGACTCTGTCTCAAAATAAATAAATATGTGTATATATATATACATATATATATACACACATATATACATGTAAATACACACACACACACATATATAAGAAACCCAAGACATAAAATTCCTCTCCATCTAAAAAAAAAAAAAAAAAAAAAAAAAATTCCTCCCTGACCACACGGTCACTTCACTTTTCAGTAACTCTGTTCTGTGTCTCTTTCATGCTGTGTAGATCTGTTGTTTCTCTCAAATCAGTGTCCCTTATAGAAAACCTAGCTAGGCCAGAATTTATAAATTTTTATATTACTACTATTTAAAAGGTAAGGATAGAAGATTCGTGGTTCATTCGGGTAGTTTAAAACTCACTACAGCATGTAACACCTACCAATAGTAAAACTCTGAATAATTTTACGTTATGTTGTGTAATACCAATTTAAGGAAATAAACTTTTGGAATTGTTAAAAATAAATAAATATATAAAATAAAACTCTGAATAAAATGCGAATCAATAGCAAAATTACTATTAAAAGGCTCTGAAAAGTAAACAAGGACGGGTGACCCACGGAGGAGAGTCACGTTACCGCGTAGTGAAAACCTGGGAGGGGTTTTCTTTTTCTTTGATCGCCCTCTCTTGGCTTTGCTGAGTCTGGTCCTGGTCACAGAGCTTCAGGGAAACTAAGGAAGGTAAAACTTTGGTAGAAACTCCACCAGTCTGGAAATAGATTTAACGAGGACCTATGGGCTATGGAAAACACGTAGTTTCAGTGGGGCAATAACTTTCAGAAGCAGCCTCTATTCTCTGTATTAACACTCGGCATTAATCAACATTCCTGGAAAAGACCCAAAAGAAGGTAGTAAAAGGTAGTGGTTCTGACTTCATGTCTGAAAACGTCACCAAAACTTTGAATGTCTTTCTATCTTACTCATGTTAAAACCACTCATGTAGCTAGGGATGGGCTACAAAGCTATGCAAGAGGTGTGCCCACACCTCCCAGTGCTGCCTTCCTGACCCATCACTGAGGATCACATGGGAGGCTCACACCTGCCAGGCACATTGTTTTCACTTATGGTCTCTGCAGCTCTCACCTGGCCCACATCCTGGCTCTCCATTCCTTCGTTTTCCTCTTCTTCACAAAGGCTGAGATTTTTTTGTTTTATCAATGATTGTAATCTACCACCTTGAAGGCCGCCTGTGTCCTAGTCATCACTCCATAAGTATTAGCAGAACAGATCAATAAACTCTTTCTCTGATGACTTAATCAGCTGTGATGAGAAGGATGAACTACCCCAGTGTAATCAGAGGGGCAGTGGACGTCTCCTCAGAATAAATGGGTGCGGATCCCCGATTTCAAAGTCACTCTCTCGGCTTGTTCTCATCTGTACAGCGTTTTCTGTGTGTATCTTTTCCTTTGTGTGTGTGTGGTGTGTGTGTGTGTGTGCACATGTGCAGCTATTGAGCTAACGTGCACAAAGCCAGCTAAATGTATAACGTGTCATACACAAGCGAACCTGTCGCTATTCCCTGCTAGATCCTGCGATCGCTGGTTGATGTGAAGTTCAGCAGTGGGCAACTTGTCTGAAAGCCAGTCTGAAAAAAGGGTCAACCACTGACTCCATCCGCTGAAATCGGATGAACTGAGCACCACTATTACTAAACATCATTGTCAAAACCAGAAAAGGACTTGCTACAAACTAAAAGCAAAAGCAGCATTTGTCAAGGGTGGTCTTTGGACCACTTGGATCCTATTTTCCTTATTATAGTCCATATTCCTGAGCCTCACTCGGGACTCAGTGTTTTGAATCTCTGAGATTGAAGTCAAGGGCAGTACAAGCTCAGCTTGTCACTGTTATGTAGGCAGCTAGAGAACAATTAGATTGTAGAAAAACAAAAGAAAACAAAAAAATAATACTTTGTGATAAGCAGGCTGGTATAATGGACCTCAATAAATATTAAAAGAGCTTGCACACTAAACAAGGGAAGATAAGGATTATTTCTCAGTTCTTTTGTAAATGTGCATGTTCACATGACATTTGGAACAATTATGTTATGTAGGATGCCTGCTTCCTACAAAAAAAAAAAAAAAAAAAAAAAAAGATTTCCCGATTTGGAATTTACTTTTGTGAAATCAGTATACTTATGAATAATATTTTCTTTAGAAACCAGCACTCAGAGAATTTAGTTATAATAAGCAAGATTTGTGATTTGTGCTAAGATTTATTTACTACAGTGTTTTAGTAGTTTTTACTAGATTTCTTTATTACTCTTGGACATGGCAAAGAGGCTTAAAATAATGTAGCTATCTCCAGGGGAACTTTGCTAGTAATGTGATTAAAGCATGTAACACATAGACTAATATCCCTTCTAATAGTTACAATTATTCTTTGGGAAATTACATAATTTTAGAATAAGTAATATTATATTGTGAATACTTCCCTTTTAAAAATAAACTCAAGTGTAAATTTTTATTGATTGATACCCCCTAATTTCCATCATAGAAAAGAAAAAGAAATGTATTTTTAAGCTGTGTTACGAAATTAGCAGTAACAGATTGAAGCAGAGGACAAACGCCCTCACATTATCTCCCAGCAGCGGCTGCAGTACCAGCTCTCTAATCTAAACATGCGTTAACAGAACTGTGCTAGGGAACACGGAGTTAGATGGGAATATCCTCTGTTTATTTTATCCATTGTCGGCGTACTTTCAGTTAAGTATTAAGTATTTAAATTCTGTTCTCCCTCTATCAAACCACCCACCTCCCCTGGGAGGGTAAACAGTGGGACCTCACCTATGGAGCATATTGCAAGGGTACAAATCAACTCTATCAAGGATAGAACACAAATGTATTTACCTAGTGATTAACCGAATAAGGTGAAAACTTGATCATTAGTTGGATGTAACCACTCCAATTTGTACAAAAAGTCAACACGTGGAATCCCACACAGGCATAAATGTATTCATGATCTATGTCTATATGACTTAATAAAAGGAAATAAATAAATAAATGAATTCTAATCTCCACGGTCTCTCTGCCTCTCTGAAGGCTCCAATATAAGTGTCACAAGAATCGGGTATTTCTTGCCTCGAATTCCTTAGAACGTTCTCAGTAGACAATTGTTTTGTATGGAACCAGAATAAGCAACCAACATCACACCGGCAGGTCAGATGGACAGGGGCTTCGTGACAGAGCATTGGGGTATCAAAAATGAGAAAGATCGTCTCTCCTACAGGGCCTGGAGTCTTGGGGGGTTAACCGAGTGTTTGCAACGTTGCAAACATTAAGAGCTAAGGGAACACTTCATTTTATTCTATCATCTTTCATAAAAGATGATAGACAGTTAATATTGTCATTCTCGCAACCTGTTTGTACCATAATTATGAGAAGCTAAAGAGAGAAGCACATCAAAAACAGCAAATCAGTGAATAAGCAGATTATTCTAACAAAGAGTGGAGAAGGGATTTCAGGGGTCACTGGAAATTGACTCACATTTATGTGAAGTATTTTGCCTCAAAGAGATTATGCAAGCGCTGAGCCAGTGAAAAACTTTGGGCAGTGCTTCTGTTTTAATTTTTTAAATTATCACAGGTACATAATAGCTGTATATATTTATGGGGATATATATGGCATTCCGATCCAGACATACAACGTGTACTGATTCAATCATGGAAATAGGAGTATTCATCGCCTCGAGCATTTATCATTTCTTTGTGTTAGGAACATTCTAATTTCAATCTTTTAGTTAGTTTAAAGAAGACCATCACTTGAAATTGACTGTAATCACCCAGGTGTGTTACCCAATAATAGATCTTTTTTATTCTGTCTCACCACCTTCTTGTATCCATTAACCACTACTGTCCATCTCCATGAGATCAATTGTTTCAATATTTTGTTCCCACATATGAGTGAGAACATGTAAAAGTTGTCTATCTGTGATTGGCTTAATTTGCTGCCTAGAAAAGAGCTGAGGTGTAATATGTCAGGTGTAATCTGTCAGTGTGACTCTGAGGAGACAACTGCTCCCACCGTTGCAGCTAAGTGGGGGGGATGAGGCAGCTGAGGCAGTAGGTCCTTCAGCACACAGACACTCCGCACATCTAGTCCAATCTGGACACAATACACCAATCCTCCACCTAAACAGCAGGAGCGAGGGAAATCCTCATAATGTTCACCAGCACAGCTCTCAGTTCTAGTCACTGTCAAGAAGCTGGTTTCAGATTATTCTCTTCCTAAAAACAGAACCAATCACAATAATAACTAAACACATATAGAAAACTATCCAAATATGCAAAGGGATTCTGCACAGACATTGAACAGTGATCAATGGAAGGTCATGATCTTTGACAGTAGACATAGAAGCTGAGGGAACTGTCATGCAAGCTTTACCCTCCTAAGATGGGTCCAGCCTATGGTGTGGGGAAGAAGCCCAGGAAGAGGCAGGAGACCTCAGCGGGCAGAGGAGGGAGCTGCTGAGCGCTGCGTCTCTCTGGGCTGTGGTACTTGGGGGGATACAGAGTCCTGCGGAGAAGATGGCTTCAGTGAAAACAACCAAATATCGGTACACAACTAACAGAATATAGTCACTTAGAGGCCAGGGAAATGTACACAGATTTCAGTGACAAGATAAAGATGGAGTCTGGAGTTGAAACACAGCCAGAAGAGAATCATTTTGGTGAATATCTGACTTTCTCCCATTGAAACTCTAGAAAGATAATTAATCACAAATAAAAACCATACCCAACAACTGATATTGTCATCTCCAGAATAAAGTAAAATCTGAAATTGACTTGCTCTGACAAACACTGGACAAAACTTTTCTTGGATCAAGATGATCTGTAAGGAATTTTAAGTGCATGACAGAAAATACTTTAATAATTTTTAGAGATAAATAACAAAGCTGGATTCTATGACATATGATAAGTAGTATAACCATGATTGAAAACAGTGTGGAGATTTCTCACACACTAAGAGTAGAGCCACCATTTCATCCAGGAATCTCACCACAGCGTATTTGCCCAAAACAAAAATCATTTTATCAAAAAGACACCTGCGCGCAAATGTTTATTGCAGCACAGTTCACCATTGTGAAGATGTGGAACCGATGAGTGCCCAGAATTTGATGAGTGCATTAACAAAATGCTGTATGTGTTATCAGTACTCAGCAATTAAAAAAAAAGAATTCATGCTCTTTGTAGCAATTTGGATGAAACTCTAGACCATGATCTTAAATGAAGTATGTCAACAATGGAAAAACATGCCACGTGTAGTCTTGAATAAGCTGGAACTAACTGAGGGGCACACTTGTGCACAGAGGGAAGTAAAAGTCATGGGAGATCAAATGGGGAGAAGAGGGAAGGCGATGAGGGGTAAAAATCTACCTAAAGGACAAAATGAACGCTGTCTGGGTGACCGGCACCCCAACAGCTCCGACTCAAGCAGTATAAAATCTATCCACATGACAAAAACATTTGTACCCCTTTAGTATTTTGAAATTTACTAAAACTGAAAAAAGTTTCCTTAAAAGAATGAAAAAAAGAATAAAGGAGAATATTTAAATAAACATTCCCAAGAATAAAAATGTTGATATTATTATATTTGTCATAAATATTAAAAATTTAACAAGAATAGGTTACATATAATTGCATATCAATAGATAAGAATTAACAAATAGGCAAATTTCTTATGGATCCAGTATACCAATAGGGAAACAAAAATAAATTTAAAATCTGAATAATCCTACATGAAAATGAAAATTTGATCAGTCTATAAAATCCTTGCCACAAAACAAAATGTGTCAGATGGTTTTACTGATGCAGTCTTTAAAGTATTTAATTAGAAATTATGACAAGTACACTAAAAAATACCTATTCCATAGAAAAACAGGAGATCTTTTATATCTCATTTTTTGGTAAGCATAATAGTACTAATATCAAAATCTGACAAGGAAATTACAAGAAAGAAAATTAGAGATCTGGTATCTCCAGGAACACTACTAGAAACAATGTAAAAAAAGTTACCATATTGAGCAGTGCCTGTGGTTCAAAGGAGTAGGGTGCTGGCCCCATATCCCAGAGGTGGAGGGTTCAAACCCGGCTCAGGCCAAAAACTGCAAATAAAAAAAAAAAGAAATTACCATATTTAGTCTACTGATATAACAAATGACTGGCATCTAACAATGATGTGGTGTTTATTTATAGATAACCATTCCTTTTAATTCATCATGTTAACAGAATAAAGGGTAAAAACAAAAAGATACAGAAATATAACTTGCTAAATTCCACACCATTTCATGATTTTAAAATATTCTCACAAAAATAAGAATGGAACAATCTTAATATGACTAACAGAGTCTGCCAAAAATATCTATATCTAACACCATGCCGAAAATTGAATGAATGAGTGAATGCTGTCTCACTAAGGTCAAAAATAAAATCCACTATCAACACTATGCTCTAAATTATACTGAAAATTCAGGCCCCTTGAACTAGGTAGGAAGAGAAAATAATAATAGATACGAGGAAAACAAATACATTGGTTTTTATTTCAGATGACATGAATGGAGAATATAAAATAATGGAAACATAAAATATTGTCAATCATACGTAAACTATTTCAGAATTTCACCTGGCGTAAGCTTAACATATAAAAAGTATGTTTTGTACATATATTTATTACTTTATATAATATGTTAACAGTAAAGGGGAAAGTAGATAACACTGATTACACTTACTCATAAAAATATGAAATATCTGTAAATTATATAATGAAGAGTAAGCAATACCTGAAAACTATAAATGAGAGAGAATTACTGAGAGATTCCAAGACCAAATCAATGGGAGCGATTCCATGTTAGTTGATCGAAAAGCTGTGCGTTTCCATGAAGTTGGTTCCCTCTAAATTGATATATAGATTCAACATGATCCCAGCAGCCTTTTTGTTTAAAGTGACTAGCAGATTATAAAATCAATATGGAAATGCAAAGGACCTAGTGTAGCCAAGGCTGTACCAAAAAAGAACAGGAAGGGCCTTCACTGTGAATGTTCAGGATATTCACAGTAATTCTGACAGTGTAATGTTGAACCCAGAGGTCAATTTATCAGTGCAATATATATGATTCAGTATATGTATATGTATCATGTATATATGATCATATATACATATATGATTCAGTGTAAAGCCTCCAGTGAAATTTGTTAGAAAGGTAATCTTTTCAATAAATTAGATGGCATAATAGCATAAAATAAACCTTAACATATTCATACCACAATACAAAAATTAAGGTAGATTAAAACATGAATTGTGAAAAACAAAATGATCAGTCTTCTGGAATATAACATTGGAAACTGTGGTTTAGTAAAGGCAAAGGTTTACCTTTCAGAATCCTAAAATCAATAACCAAAAAAAAAAGAATTGATGGGCTTTACTAAAGAAATTTAATAAACTTAATGACCTTCTTACTAAAAATAAGGCAACCAGCTCTCTCAGCTGTTCCCAGAATGCGGGACCCTTTGGTGCTAACACTGGGGCAAGTCCCCAGAAAACCAGGATGGATGATCACCCTCCCTTCCAAAGTACTAAATAAAGTGATTCTTTCACTAAAAATCATAGAGTGAAATTGTGTTAGGTGAATTCAAAAGCTACATCATAAAAAGTGATATATACAGTCTTGCTTTGTGGAAAATGAATCCTGGAGTCCTGATCGGTGTTGTCTGAGTTTTCTGGGTGCCTCCAAGCCACCATTGTGGGAGGAAGTGCAGGTTAATACCCCTAGAAAGATTACAAGAGCAAACTCTGAAACTCCATGAGAAGGAGACATCCGGCAGCTCCCTGCTTCAGCCTCCGCAGCTGCCAGACTGCAACTTCAAGAGTGGTCGGAAAGTATCTGCCATGCGTTCCCCAAATCCGGACTCACAAAAACGATGGGAAATAATTCATGGATTGTTATTGGTGTAAGCTACTAAGTTTTGGACTGAGTCAATTTTAATGCAATAACCGTAACCCGAATAGTAACTGATTACTAAAAATCAATATATTTTTATTTTCACCATATTCAGGCCTTTTGTCCGAATGACATACTAAACAAAAAAGCTGACAAAAATAGGTATAATATGATAATTTTGTGCAAATGTGCGTGTGTGTAGAGCTGAGTGGATAAAATTGTGATGGAATTGCTAACAAAAAGTAATGTTACTTTGTGTATTTATGTATTGCTTGACTTTAAAATATTTACATATATCATTTTTATGACTTTATATACACATATCTTTAATAATAAAATCTCCTGGAGCAAACTAGAGCATGAAAATTGAACAGCAACACTGTAGCTATTGAGAAGTCTTTATAAGGAAAATCTAACTATATGTGTCATCCTAAAGATAATGTTTTCTTGATTGTATTATGGAAGTAATGAATGTGACATTTTGAAGTTTATTATTGTAATTTCTTTAGCTCATAATCAGTATAAATTAAATAGTTCAGATTTTATGGTAAGTAATAATTTAAGCAACCATAAATAAAAATGTTCTCTAATTCTTTCATTGATTATCAGTTTATAAGTCCACAATTTAAACATGAAAGCATAACTTTATTAATGAAAGGTCTGTTTCCCTAAAAAGTGATGTGTAGTTTTCAGAGTGAAGTAATATTTAAGTATAAAGTGAAAGTACAGAAAGTAAAATTACAGAAAATGTAGGATCTTTTATATCATCCCCCCAGACCCTTCTCCATTAATATTAAATGTAATAATTGATGTAATTTATTATTAGTTTCACATTCATTTATATAACTTTCAAACTCAAAGAATATTCCGAAAACTTCACTTAGAATTTTTCAATGCAATGTTTATGTTAGTTCAGGAAATAAAACAAAGAATATTATCAATATCTCCAATGGTGACCAAATTCTGGATATAGATTTAATTACAGCCTTTTGCTTTTATGTTAAGGGCCAGGGAAGAGGAGCGCTTTGGGGTAAGAAGGACTTGAGTGGAAATGGTAAGAGAACCCCACAACATCATTCAAAGTCAAGTTACACAATAACTATGTTTGGAGGAAGACGAGACCTGAACTACCCAGGTAGAAACATAATTAAGATAACACGGGTAATATGAAATTTGGTAAATCTTAGTTATGCAATCAAAAAATAAATGAAATCAGCTGAATAAATTGATAATGTTAATCATGGTTTCATATCTTCCTCTTTGTACAATTCGCAGAAAAACACCAAACTACTACTCCAAGATATTTATGTTCACTTAAATATTGTAATTCCTTTATGGCTAATGTGGAATGTCTAATGCTCCCATTTACAACAGAACATAGATGCCTTGGATAAACAGCAGAATAATTGTACTGTCTACTTGCATGGGTAATCACTAAACTCCTTGCTTTTTTCTTTTTACTTCATTTTGTTGAGGAGATGACACTGAAACCCCCTAGATTTCTACTGTACTTGATAGAAGAATGGCTAATTGAAGAAATGATTCTTGGCATTCAAAGATATTTAAAAAGTAAATTAGTAAACAGATTGCATGGTTGTTTGAAAATTATGTATATATAGACACACACTTGCATATTTATTTTGTTAATATGATCAATAAGTAGCCAATTAAAAACATTCAGTGGGGAAAAGATTCCCTATCCAACAAATGGTGCTGGGTAAACTGGCTGGCGACCTGTAAAAGACTGCACTTTTTAATTTTATTCATGCTAAGTAAAATACACGGTACCTGATTTAAAAACACATGCACAATGTTTTATTAATGTATTTCAAATGTTGAAATACTTACTAAGCACACACACACACAGATTAAATTATTTGTGTAAACCATAATGTTTAGACAGAAATTTTTCACAATTACATTGCTTGGAGAGCATTTTAAAATATTAATTCGAATGAATGGTGTACTTACACTGAGACTTCCTAAAAGATGGATCTTCTGCTTTTTTATCTGTTTTCCTTATTCTTAGAAGGGGCCTTGATTGGAATTAGGACCTTTTGTTGTTATTGAATATCTTTATTCTCTTACAGCATTTGGACTAGACCTTTTTTATATAATATGTTGATATCACTTTAATCTTCAAGGTGATTGGAGAGAATCTGTGGAGGTGATGGAGATTAGCTTGTTTTATGTTGATTCCTTTTTGTTGTCGTCCAACTAAAAGCAACATTCAACAAAAAAGTGAGCCAGTTACTGACCCCATCTGCGTGACTGCTTAGATGCCATCTTACTGAACCAGTCTCTTCTGTCTCAGCTCTGTTCTGAGCTTCTGGTCCTAACAGCACTGAGTTCTCAGAAAGTAATTGTGTATAGTTTACAATTGCTGTGTCTTTGTATCCGCTCTCAATCAATGCATCTTACTGTTTACACCGTGACTCCTGTGTTGCATGGGGAACGCCGACAGCGTCAGCTCTCTGATGAGCCCCTCTCTGCTTTTCCCACTTACTCTTATTTTTAGTCAATCACCATATTCTCCACCAAAAAAGAGTGTTTTAAAAGGCATGGAGCCTGTGGTCTTACCTTGCTGTGTCTGATGGTGTCATCTGTGGCGTTTTGCCAAAGCTTATGTGGAAACTAGAAGGTGAGAGATATTGCTATAAGCAAAAGGAAGCTCCTGAGCACCAGGGACCTGGGGTCTAATTCTGATTTGTCACAGTAGTATGGTGACATTTGGAAAATTCTGTTTTTCCATCTGTAAAACTGGAATAATCTTGTCTCTCTGAGTTGTTTTGCGGGTGATGGGAGTTGTGACTTAGGGTCTAACACCATCAAAGCCTCAGAAGGTGGTTGCTGAATGTTACTTTCTTTTCTTCTTTCGAGGCCCGGTTTACTTATCTCTCAATCTGCCTTAACGCCTATAGTCCAGGGTACACTGCAGCTGCTTGTACACCCCTGGAAGCTGATTATTAGATTTCAACTTTTCAAGCCTGTTTCAAAACACAGCGAACAATAACAATTAAATATATAAGCTTACAATTAAGCCGGGCGTGGTAACAGAAGCCTGTAATCCTAGCACTGAGGGAGGCCAAGGCAGGTGGATTGCTTGAGCTCAAGAGTTCAAGACTAGCCTGGGCAAGAGTGAGACCCTGTCTCAACTAAAAATAGAAAAACTAGCCGGGTAATGTGGCAGACACCTGTAGTCATAGCTACTCAGGAGGCTGAGCAAGAGGATTGCTCAAGCCCAAGAGTTTGCAGTTGTTGTGAGCTGTGACACCACAGGAATCTACCCAGGGTGACAGAGTGAGACTCTGTCTCAAAAAAGGAATAAATGAATAAACTTACATTTAAGTAAATTATATTGAAAACAATGGCAATCAACATTTAGAACTCATCACTTCTGAATTATATTACGACATCTTACTGTTATCTAAGCCTGCGGGGTTATCTACGTAAATTGTATCTGTGTGATTCAAATATAAGCCACATTCAGCGAAGCCATCATACTGGAGACTTGAAATTGGTAACAATGGGAGTATTTATACCACAGACGCTATCAAGTGCTTCAAGTTGGGGCTTTTTTTTCTCTAGAGAGTTGGTTGCTAAACATTTACGAATGTCCTACATACCTGACTGATTTTAAAATGGAAAAGCACTCTATGCACATATTAGAAGTTCCTTCCAAGTTTGAAATTCCAATATTCCTCTAATTTCCTTTTGAGATAGTGTACAGTAACAGTGGTGGATGCTGTTAGTGGTCACAGAAATATCAGTAGTTAATGGCACATAGACTGTAGCCTGGGGACAGATGGTCCTAAAGATTGGTAGAAAAAATGATGAGATCCTTGGTTTCAAATAAACATTAAAAACGTGACCATAAGCATTTGGCAGGCATGTGGTCAGGAAGTAGGCATTACATATGGCCCTAAACATTTAGTCTCTCGTTCTAATTATGACCTGTAACTCAGCACTTCCACTTGTAGAATAGACATGACTGTACTCGCCCATCTATTTTTTATGGTGTCATAACGTGCATTTTTAAGGTACTTAGTGAAGAGGTTCGTGCACTTTGTAAGAGACTTTCTGTGTGCTCGCAACCTGGAAACCCAATTCTGAAAGGCCGGTGCTCAAAGTGAGTCAAAGATTTTTACCCCCCAAATACATTTAATTATTTAAGACCATGTTATCCACAAAGAATGGGTTATTTACCCCAAAGTTCTAAGAAAAGAAAAAACTGAATATGGACCACAAAACACATCCTAGTGATGAGATATCTCTCTATTTTTTCTAGTTATTATTTGAAGTATTTTTTTCTTGGTAGTATTGTTAGAAAAGCTCTTAAATCTCATAAGCCTCTGCCTTGAAGCAGCTGTGTACGGCTAAACTCTTTTTCATTTCGAAGTAAAGGTTGAAAGGTTGAATCTGCCATTAAAATAAAAAAGGAAGGTTGGGGGTGGTGCCTGTGGCTCAGAGGGGTAGGGCGCTGGCCCCATATACCAGAGGTGGTGGGTTCAAGCCCAGCCCCGGCCAAAAACTGCAAAAAAAAAAAAAAAAGGAATCTTGGCAAGACAACTGTGAAAGAATAAAATAGTCCTATGTAATGTTTTGAGGAAATACTATACATTAGCCATTTTGAAAGTAGAAACTGGAAAATATAAGGAATAAAGAACAAGTTAACCTTTGATTAACATTTCCAGCAATGATTTTTACCTCTCATATATTAAAATTCATTTTAGTTAGACGAGACTAGCCCCTATACAAATCACTTTATTATAAGAATAGTTATCCTAACATGATTATGTAATTTAAGGGGAAATTATGAAAAAGTCATATTTTATTAATAAATTTTATTCATAAGTTTTCTTTTTTTCTTTTAAATTACTAAGTCATATTCCTACCCACATTTTTCTCATGTTAGAGCACAGTGTTCTTTTTAACATTATAATCTGGTCTCTATTGCTTGCTGATCATGAATAAATTAATCTAATTCTTCTGATTAGTTTCTTGTACCCATAAAAGCTAGAAATAACAGGAACCCAAGCAGCAGTTCTAAAAATGTTTTTATCAAGCAAAAGTTGGTTTCCACAGATGTTCCCATCAGAGATGACGCAGGGCCTGTTTTCATAGCCTGGAGCATGGCATGTAACCTGCCATGTTAGTACTACACAGGGCCTCAAAATGCCAGCAGGGGAGCTGTCCCTCCGGGACTATTTTAACTTTCCATCAAAACACAGAACAAATGAACATTCCCCACGTGGAGAACTGAGATTGGGCCTTAGCACCTGCATTGGACTGCAGAAGGACTGTCCACATGGTCAGGAGTGATGAGCTAGACTGAGGGAAACTTGGACAGGCCTCAGCTCTCCTGGGAAATGAAGAACAAGGTATTGGAAGCCTCTTTTCCACCCCCATGTCACTGGTCACTAAGAATGAGGGCACTCAGAAATTGGAAAATCAGGCAGCAAATTCTTCATGTTCCCTGCAGCCCGGCTTTCACAGGCATGCACACGCACCTTGCATGCCCATGCATTCACACCTCCACACGCATACACATGCACACCACACGTACACATGTGTGTACACCCCACATACATGTATGCACACTCCCACATGCACACAGACACACCACACACGCATGGGCACCCGCCTCACACACCCGCCTTCCAACACGGGGAGGCATGAACACCCAGATGCCCGCACCTGTGTCACTCTTGGGACATCTGTCCAAGGGCCCCGGTGGAGCAAAGCCCCAGCTGTCCCAGGCGTAGTGAGCTCAGTCACACTGCGACTTTGTCTGCGTTGCCTCCTGGGCTCTTACTTGGACTCCCTGAACTAACTCCTTGCATCTGAGTCCTTACCACAGACCTCACACTAAAACTGAGACAAGCTCCCTACTCCCTCCTCTCACAGCTTCTTACTTTTACTCACCCTTTGAGACTTAGCTCCATGTCCCCTCCTCAGCACAGTTGCACCTGACCACCCCCACCGGATACCTTTTTCAGTATGATAGCATTGTGGGTCCTCCAGAGTCTCCCCACCTTGACTGTAGGCCCTGAGTGTCAGGACGCTTCTCCAGTGCCTGTTCAGCTGTTACATTTATTACCAAAACTTACAATTGATATTTTTAAATTGTCCATTTTTCCTCCAGTTCTTTCAATTTGCAGTACCATGTTGGGTGGGTCTATGCTTATAATTGTAGATCTTGAGTGATTGGCTCTTTTTTCTTCATAAAGTGTCCCTCTATGTCCCTCTTAACAGTTTTTGTCTTAAAGTCCATTTCATTTGGTGTTAGTGTAGACTGTCTCTCTGGGGTACAGGATAGGTTCCCATAAACCTGTGTTAGGCAGGTGATGGGAAAGAATGAAGAGAAGGATAAAAGGAGAGAAAGGGGAAGGGAAAGAGACAGATGCTCCTTCTCACATGAATTAGGACTCTGTGCCTGATCACTCCAAAGTTAGCTCCTCATAACCAAACTGTACTTCCTATTTTTGGCTTACGTACTCATCCCACAAAAATAGCTCTGAAAAGAGCTTCCATATCTTAATTCCTGAATGAAATGTAAAGAACTTGGGAGAATGAAGATCTCTGAAGTTGTTTCAGCAGCGTCAGAAAGATAAGACTCATTTCTTAGCTAAATCTAACACAAAATCATTTGGAAATCCCCCTTGAATCTCAAGAACCAAAAAAGAAGTCACAAGCTTAGACCTGGAAAGAGATTCACACCTACAACAGGAATGGCAGCAAATTCTGGAACAGCGGGCAGAGCAGAGGCCAAATGTTAACTGAATCCCATTTGGGGCCTGCAGCCTGGCCCAGAGTAGAAGGGCAAGGGCTCGGGCCCGGGCCGCCGTCCAGCTGCGGGCTAATCCCGGTGGGATGGCACAAGCAGAAAGCACTACTCGAATATCACTTTGAAAAGCACTAAAAAATCTTCATCCCTTAGTTTAGGGCAACAGAGGGCACGGAGTAAATCCAGCCTTTCCCACAATAAGGGAGTGAGCTCACTGAATGGTCAGCAGCAAGAGTGACAGCAGACTTTTTGTTTTACTGATGTGGAAACTTCTAAATCAGGGGGTGGGAAAGGCATCTGGCATAGGTATATACCTTTGAAATCAATTATTTTCTAAACTGCAAACTGTGAGCCATTCGTGGGCCACAAAATCAACATGTGAATCTTGACTGGTATTTTTAAAAAAGAAAATGGAATAGGTTAGGGTAGAAAATTCCCAGGACGCACACATTTTTGTGGGCACAGTATAAAGTGTTTTATTAACTCTACAGGTTAGGTTTAAAAATGTTTGAAGGTTCCTAATCTGGGCTGGTGCTTCTCCTAAGTGGGGTTCAGGGCTTCCTACATCAAAATCATGGTCCAGACAGAAATGTGGTTTCCTGGCCCCAATGCCCAGTTCCAATTTAATAGGTCTGGGCGTCCAGAACGTTCATGGGATAGCTGTGGCCACTCCCAACTTGTTCTAAGTCTGGGGCACAGACATGGACAGATGTGAAGGACTGCGGGTCATTTCCGCTGCTCCCACCACAGACGGCTTTTCCATGACTGCATTTCGGGAAAGGCCTTAATGCTTAATAAGAAGCAGCACGACATACTGGTGAAGAGAGTTTCCACCAGTGAGACGGACCCACGTGCTGAGCCCAGCTCACCATCTATTAGCTGTGAGGTCTCGGGAACCTCATTTACTTTGCATAATTGGAGTTAATAACTGTGCCTACTGTGTAGAATTAAAAGAATTAAAAGAGATAAAGCAACTGGTGCATAGTAATATAGGAGACATTAACTATTATCGATAAGAATCCACCCACCTTTTGAGAAAAATGCTCCTCATTTGACAATCATTAATTGAGCATGCAAAGAATGAAGGTAAGTGCTTTTGGAAACGCAAAGAGGAAAAACAGTTTCGAGTTTCATGGGGTCTACGATCTGATATGGTCATAGAGTTTTACAGCAGAAACCTCACAGATTACTCAGCCTACCCTCATTTAACAGATGGGGGAACCGACCAGTTCTCCTAGACTCTGCAGAATCAGAAGTGGGAGCCAAGAGCCTGAACCAGGTCAGCGCCCCTCCTCCAGAGTGGGTCCCCGTTTCTGGGGAAGAGACCCCCAATACTGACAGTGGTGTGCTCTTTGTTGTGAGATTGTATGCTTATATATTTGTAAGTTTATTCTAAACTTCCTGATATAAAGGATCTGTAGCACACAGTTTGCAAATTATAAGAAAATGTACAATATAATCCATTAAAAATTCCACATGACCCACTGATTATCATAGAATGCTTTAGTTGATTTTTTGCTCAATTCTCCTATCTATGGCCAACCTATGGTTGCTATTAAACTATGATTTAACAAATGGAGTTGTAGCTCAATCCACTAACTTTTTTTAAATTGTGGTAAAAGTCTCCAGAACTTGATCATCTTGAACAACTCCATACACACTAAGTGGCGATTGTCCTTTCTCTCCTCCCTAGAAATCACCACTCTTCCTGTTTTTATGACCTTGACTGAATACTTCCAATAAGTGGAATGAAGTATTTGTCTTTCTGTGACTGGCTTATCTCACTTAGTGTGAGATTCTCGAGATTCGTCCCCGTTGTAGCGTGTCCCAAGATTTCTTTCCGTTTAAAACCATGGTAATATCCCACCGTCTGCATCCACCACACCTGTGTATCTGCTCTTCTGTGGACGGACACTCGGGTTGCTGCCATGTCTTGGGTTGCTACTATGAAGAATCCTGCTATGAACAGGGGGTACAAATATCTCTTTAAGACTGTGCTTTCAATTCTTTTGGATATATTCCCCAAAGTGGAATTGCAGGATCATATGGTAGTCCTATTTTTAATTTCTCGAGGAGTTACCATGCTGCTGTTCAGAAGGGCTGCACCGTTTCACATTCCCACCAAAAGGGCACAAGGGTTCCAGTTTCCCTACCTCCTTCTGTCCCTGACAACACTTATTTTCTGCTTTTATTGATAGTGCCCATTCTAATGGTGAAGTAATCTACTAACTTTACCTAGTAAAGTTGCTAAAGTTCAGTTTGACATGTGATCCACCGTAAAGATATTTCTCACCCACACATAAGTTATATGCATCAAACTGAAACTGGTTTTGGGTTCAGCTCACTTATGTGCAAACACAGTAATGAAGTGAGTGATGACTCCGCTGAATTGGACAATAATGTTCCAAGGCTGAAAAAAAGAATCCCTCAGTTTTAATGCGATTCACAACAGCTACTCACAAAACACGTTTTTAAGTTTAATTTACATTTTAAATACTGTTTTAAGTCTAGGTAAGAGGTAGGAAAGCTTTCTCCAGAATGGGCCAGACAGTAAATATTTTAGGCTTTGTGGGTCATAATGTCTGTTGAAACGACTCAGCTCTGCCAACACAGCAGGAAAGCAGTCATGGGGAACACACAGGTGAGCGGACGTGGACGTGTCCCAGTGAAGCTTTATTCATAAGAGCAGGTGGCAAGCAGACTCTGGTTTGCCAAATCCTGGTCTAGATGGTCAACACAACAATAAATCAGGCCCTGCTGCTTCCCAGTTTCCCTGTGTAAATACTCCCACCATTTCCGAGCGCAGGTTACATGTGACGTTACCGTGTTACACATGATGTTCTGTCTACCCAGGCAGACGACAAGGTACAGCAGTGGTGCTGTCTACAGCATCCCCACCGGGGGCACAGATATAAATAAGCTCAGTTTAATTAGAAAGTGATACATTTTAAGAATTTATTAATTTTGTTTTTAATATATTTAATATTACGTTAATACAATTTAAATGTCGTTAAGGGCCATGATTAAAAACAGCCTCAGAACATTTCTGAACATTTGACAATGGGCTCTCCCGAGCCAGTGTGGGCCAGTGTTGGCAACCCCCATGGTTCTAGATGCCTGTCTCCTGCCAGTCCCCTCAGAGATGAGACCCTTGTCTCCTTTCAAACTTCACTAAGATAGTTTCTTCTGAAAGAGATAAAAATATGTTTCTGGGTGTGTACCCTGCTTCCCCCTAACCTGATTTCTCTGAAGCCACCTCCTCTTCCAGTTACCATTCAGCCAGTCGGGCCCTCAGGTAATTAAATTCCTGACCAAACCTGTCGTCTCCTGGAACCTACAGAACTAAACAATTGCTCATGTGTTTGTATAGTGAGTCACATTCGGTCTGAAAGAATTTGAATACTAAAGTTTCTAAAGTTATAGCCTTGCCTGGTCTGGGAGCCAGTAACTTGGGGAGACAGTGAGATGGTGTAAGATAGCACATGTGAGAAAAACCAGGGTCTGTATTTCAACTTAGCCCTACCATAGGTGATGGAACCTTGGGACGCGGACTCACTAGTTTATTTTTATTAATTTGTCTCTTTTCCCTCCATGCCACACAGTAAGGGCAGTGCTGGTGCTTCATGTTCTCAGAGCTTGTGAGGGCCAACATTGCTCGAGTGGCCTGGGAACAGGGCTAACAGGGGGCTGGAAACGTAGGTCACCGTCCATCATCCGGACGTGAATGGGAGGCATTAAAGACTGTAATTCCATGAACCTGACAAAAACACTTTAAGCTTTGAAAAATGAACTTCGATTGTTAAGGCAAATTGAAACCACTGGCTGAAATTAGCTTTTCAGTTTTCATCTGCGTTTCCTTCAGCCGCATCCTCCCTTTCTCCCTGTGCTGTAAGTGACTGAGAGATGACGGCTTAATTTATTTGGACCTGGGGGTGTGCACACACGCCCTGGCACAGGTACTCCTGGTTACCAGGGCCCCCGTCTCTGTCTCTCCGTTCTGTGCCCGTCTTTTCTCACTCTGCACTTCCCATTCTCTTTTCTTTTCACTCTCCTTTACTCTTCCATACTTCCAGAGTATGTGCACATTCAGTATTTCAGCCTGGTGTGACCTTAGAATCAGCAAGAGGCATGAATTACGTAACAATGTATGGTTATGTATAAAATACCACATTTATACTGTAAAGCTTTTATGTGTGATTCTCTATTAAATAAGAGGCAACTTGGATTCTGTGATCATTGAACCTGTAATTATCAAGCCATCATATTACATCATAGTTTTTATGTTTCCAGGTTATTGCTATATTCTAGCTCCCACCTTGCCATGGGTGTATACTACCAAAACACAGCCCTCCTAACATAGTGTCTCTTTAATCCTAAAACATGGGGAGAACACAGAACACGGGGACAGGAGTTCACTCTGGGAACACACAACCTTTGCACAACAAATCTTTCTCCGTGCCCTGTTGGGGCCCATTTGGTTCACGTGTTAGTCTCATGGGACGGCCGGGCTACCCTGCATTCTGTTAGACCTGACCTACCTCCCCACTGTGGTTACAAAGGCCCAGTGTGAAATCTGCATGCTTCAGGTTCTACATCTAATTATTGTTTACTAGCATTGAATGTAAAGGTAAATTTCGAAAGCTGTGTCAAGTTCAAAACATCTCTTGTTCTTAGTAGAATACCATATATATATTGCAAAGTTTTCATACCTGAGCATTTAGTTTAGGTGAGTAACTGGGAAAAGATTATCTAATTCAAGCTTTTATTTGCCTTTTGTATATGTATATGAATTTGAAAGACAAAAATGCTTGCTTTTATAATTGCTAAGATTAGTCACAAGTCTCTGTGGCTAGCTTTGCTGAAATTTCTCATCCTAATGATGCAAACAAAAATCAGAAAGCACGGAGCGCTGGGTTTCAGAGGTGACTCACAGAGCCTAGCAATCCATCTCGGAAGTCTCAGCAGGCCTATTTTTGGGCTGTTCATGGCAAGGCTGTAGAATCCCAGGTGTTCTCACTGAAAGCTTGGGGGAGTGTGAGGACGGCCTGCGAAGCAGGAACGTGCTCATTAGAGCAGGTTTCTGGTGGGGACGGCTTGGACCGGCAGGTCTGCGTTCCTCCTTGCCATGACCCCTTTCCTCATTAGACACGGGGTCTGATGTCTAAATGGATCTGAGTTTAATGAGTCGCAGCTCACTGGGGACCCGGGGAGGGCGAAAAAAATGCTTGCTTGGTGAACCAAAAACAGCACATAGTTAATTTCATGGACATAGCACTGTTTAAATAATGTAAAAGCTCTTCTTTTGTGAAGCTCTTTCCCTGGCCTTGGAAGTCTGAAATGGCATATGTGGGCACAGGAGACCTAGGCTAAGGCCTAAATAGGCTCATCACACTGGCGGGATTAATGGTTCTCTTATGATAAAAATCTCCAAACTCTTTAAAAATGATTTGGTAAGATTAGCATTCATTTCTCTATTGCAAATGAAGATGGAATAAGATGGGAAAAACTCTTCCCATAGGTCTGCAGATGTAGGTGGTTAATCAGGTGAAAAGATCTTTAAATAATAGATCAGGGAATTACACCACCAAATTGATTGTTTTAATCTGTCAGAAACTTATTAACAGAAAGAATACTTTGTCCCGCGGGGTATATTTCAAGGAAATGGCAAATAAACCATTATCTTGGTAAAATCAAAGGTGAGTAATTGTATAGAACAAAATTATAAATAGCAAAGTGAAAATATACAAGGGGGCCATAAAGTTTGTGTCAGTTTAAAATATCATGTAATCTAAAATTGCACATGAACTTTATGGACACCCTGTACATATGGCCAGAGTGTAGAATTTTGTGTAAAACAGAGTGTGATGTCCATACAAGAAAATACATAACTAATGCAGCGCCAAAGCAGTTGAGAGGCACCAAAGTGTATCAGAAGCTAAGCGCTAAGTCCATGCTGAGTCCACAAGAGAAGACTTTTTTCCTCTCTGGTGTGATATTTTGAAAGCCTTTTTATGACTCAGAAGTAAAGGGCTTTTTTTTTTTTTCCTACTAGTATTCTAGAAATAAATTTGGAAAGCAGTTAAGGTATATAAAAAACTTTGTACTATTATTAGCATAGAAAACAACTGCCAAGGAAAACTTCCTGCTTTCCAAAACAGTGCATTCAACGGTCTTTTATAAAGAGAATCAGTTATATCAACTGCTTCATGGTATAAATGTCTTGTTTTTTTTTGTTGTTGTTGCTCAAATGGAAATTCAAAATTTTTGGAATTTTAGTTTAAACATTTCTTATTATGCTATGAAATGTGCAACTCTGGTCAAGTTCATTAATTTTTCTTTGCTTTGGTTTCCCAGCTGAACAATGAGGGTCGTGATCTAGTTTTATTGTATTTTACAGGGTTAAGTTAAACTGAGCACAGCAAACTATTGTTATATAATAAAATAAAGGTGTTACATAAAGTAAAGCCATTAATACTCCCGTAGATGTTTAATTATTGCAACTGAGCAAAACAGTGTAATTTTCTGAATAGATACAGTAAGTCTGTGATTTAAGTCATCAGTGAGCTGCTCAGGTGGCCAGGAGAGGAACAGACACAGAAGAACCTACTTGTGGACCATATTCTGTGTGCAACGCACTTTACGTGTGTGATGTCATTCCAGTGTCATGACACTTCACGATACATACGACAGGGAGTCCTGCTGTGTCAATGGGAAGAATGGCCTCATCTAAGCCTTGCTAAAGTTCATGAGACTCGGGAGTGGAGGGACCAAGATTTGAACTAGTCCCATTTAATTCCAGAGCCCAAGCTCTTAGCCACATAGTCTGTGACTGCCCTCCACACTTAAGCTGGTTATTCACACACATTATTTGCAAGATCTTTTCATTTAAAGAATCTTATTAGGTATTTTCACCTCTTCCATGTCAAAAAATGTTATTGTGATCCAGAAAAATGATATATTAGATGCATAAGGATTAGAAATAACCTGTATGAAATAAGTAAAATAAATAACTACTCAGTGACCTCACCAGAACTTAGTATAGTTTTATCTGACTAAATGTTTTAATTTTGGTAATTTTTCTATACATTATTTTTGAGGGAACTATGTACATTAAATTGATTTTTAGAAAAATGAAAGTAATATATACTCAATATAGGGAAGAATGAATAACTGGTCATTTTAAAATACTGATTTTTCCTAAAGGAAGAATGCATATTTGTGTTTATTGAATATAGTGAGAAAAAAAGAAATTTTAAAAGTTGTAATAATATAAACTGCTATGGCTTTCATTAGGAAAAAACAGTAATTTTTCCAAAAGTACATTATACTTAAATATTTGAGCCGCCCAGCACAGGATAGCTTAGTTTGGTTTTTCTGAAATATGTATTTTTCCTTAATGATATATATTATAAACAGTGAATGTCACAGTGGGTGCAACCCACTTTTGAGATTCTTAGCAGAATACAGAATGGAGAAACACTTCAACACCAGGAAGAAACCAAATTATTGAGAAACACCTGCCTTATGTAAAATCCTCATCTAAGTGGGAATTTTGTGTAATGTAAATAAACTTCTTTTACTAAAAGTAGATATTTACCATTGTTATTAACACTTTACCTCCAGGAGGTACAATTTTTCCAGTGCTAAGCAGTAACATAAAAATGCCCAATAACTGTTATTTCTAGGGAAAAAAAAAAACCCACTGTATTCAATTTGTATTTATTCTATTATCTTGCAAAAACACTAGAACATAAGGAAAAAATACACCATATAAAGCTTCATTCTACATAAAAACAGTCTTCAGAAAGAACTATTTTCCAGGCTGCCAGATGTTTTTCTCTTTTATTGTAAATTAACAGTGGTGATATATCAAGAATACTGAAGAATTCACAAATGTATTAAGTCTCCTGCTGCCTTGTCTGTAAGCATTTTGTTCATTTGCAAAAAAAAAGAAAGAAGTGTACTGAAGTATGTACTTGGCATCTTCTAACCGAAAAACTGCTTTAACAGCTACAGAAGTTGTTTTCCATTATTCTAATTTCTCTTCTCCGTTCTATCTCAACCTGCAACTGACAACTCAAGAAATGAAAAAATATTCACTTTTATTTGCTTTCAACAGAAAAATATCACTTCAAATGAACTTGTTAATGTTAAAAAATTCTACAATTTTCCAATTCTTTTTAAGGACTTCTGAAAGAGTCGTCCAGGATTAAGCGCAAGAAAGGCCAAACAGAGTGTGGTGGCATGGGAGGGACCAAGGCAGGCAGCAAATCTCACAGCCCCAGTGTCACTCGGTGGTTCTGGAGGAGAGTCGAGGTGCCACCCACACTTGTGAGCACAGGCATGCACACAGGACACACGATCACAGAAGATACCAGCCAGCAGCTCTCCCTGGTGTCATCTGGAAGCACGTTAACAGAGCCTGCCACACCGAAACATGGTTAGATCAGGTGCAGTCAGCAGAGAAGCAGAAAGAGAGGCCAGTGCCTCTCCTGGCTGATATTGGAAGCCTGCTGTAGCTAAATGCGAGGTTCTCCTGGCCACTCATGCCAAGAGTATGCATCCCATAGCCCTCTGGAGTCTGTGACTCTTTCTCCAAAAAAGGCTGGGGTTGCAGTCCCAAACCTTCCCTGCTATTTTACTCAGCATCTACTGACAGCCCCCCTAACTGCGACGTGGTCACCTGGGCAGGCCCAGTAATACAAGATGTTATTAGAGGTATTAACAGCTCAGAAAATCAGCAGATGAAAAAGTCAGTACCATTCTCAACACAGTCTGGATCCCTAGATTAATACCATGGAGACCGAAAGATAAATTAATTGAAAATTAAATCTTCTTCATACGCACAATTTCAGTATCCCTAAGTGCTCTTCTTTTCCTTTTGCTTACTCTAGGACAGCAGATCTTAACCTGTGGGTCGAGAGCCCTTTTTAACAATGAAAATACATTGCAGCATGAGGAAGGCTGAGAACCATTGCTCTAGGAGGTTTTGAAGCTATCTTCATTATTGCTGCTGTCTTTTGCATTTTAATCAATGCTTTAAGTTTTGCACTTTTATCTTGAGGCAGTTCCATAAAGGAAATAATCTTGAACACCTAGGTGTACAAAACTGCTCAGCCACCGCACAGGTGTAAGGCGCGTCTGGCACTGCTCCACGTGCCCTCCAGCTTTCTGAGAGTGTGTGTTTCCGGACAAATGCCTTAATGATGCAGATGACTGAAGTCCTCTGGCTGAAGACCATCTCCTGGTATCTGTACAATATCGGTCACCAAAAGCTGGCTCATCTTCCCAGGTGAAAACCACAGCACCGGAAGGGGAGCTGAGCTGTGCACTCCGCACGGGGGTGGGGGGTGGGGTGGGAGCTGAGCTGTGCACTCTGCACGGGGGTGGGGGGTGGGAGCTGAGCTGTGCACTCTGCACGGGGGTGGGGGAGGCATCTGAAAGCTCAGTGAGGTGCTACTTTGGACAATGCCTGGTGTAAAGTGACATTGGGTTCAACTTAGGTTAAATTAGTTTGCTATGGGGAGTAGGGGAGGGGGGGGAGGGCGAGAGAGAGAGCTGGAGTTGAAGACGCTCAGTACTCAAGTCTCACTAAATGTACTTTCAGCTGTGAATCTGAGGCCACCTGACTTAGACCCTAACGTCCCTGCATGCTGCGTGGCCTATGTACAACTGCGTTTCTGTTTTTTCTTTCTTTAAGGTTTCTTTTTAATGACTTATACTTGGTACTTAGGACTATTTCCAACTATGGAAACCGAGCTCTACATGCTAATGAAGAAACAATGAAATCTGAGGATTTAAAGTGAAATGAAAATCTCTTCAGGCCTGTAACTGACTCACGGAGCTGGGCATCCTGGTAGCTTATGATAAAGGAGTCGCTTCCAGTTAAGATCCGGGGCCTTCATTGCTGACCCCCAACTTGATCTTTAAAGAACTTTAAACATGACGAATGGACTCTGACAGAAATATATTTAATGACTAGTCTGCTGACACCCATAGGTAAGGCAGAAAAGCTATCCGTTCTCCAAAAAATCTAATTTACATCCGGCTCTCCATCAGGACCTGCCTCTAGGGTCTGTCCCTGCACATGGAGGCACCCTGGGGGTGAGCCCAGCTCTCGCCCCGGGCACTGCACCATCTATCCCGAGCCAACACAACGGGCCAGAAGAGTCTGCTCCTCCCTTGTTAAAACAACTGTTTGTAACCGCGGAGATAAATAATTACTTTCTTTAACCTTTACTTGTGTTACATGATTTTACTCAAGGAAAGAGAAAAAAAATCTGCTTTGCAGAAATATCCCGACATTTTCTGTTAAATCCTCAAAATTTAACGTTTGGGAGGAAAATGAAAACAAACCAACAGATAAAAATCCCTCCACATAATGAACATCTCATCTGCTATTAGTTACAGATCAGTTCTGCTTCAGCGTCTGTCCTGCTCACAGCTGAGAGTTTAGGCAAGGCCAGGAGGTAACCAGCCTGCCTGGATATCTGGAAATGGTGTCAAGTGTAAATACAACGTGCCTTTCAAGACCTGAGCTGGAAGCTCCAAACACAGTGCTAATTAGTTTTTTTAAGAGCAATTAATGAAAATGACTACATTTAAATACCTTCCAAGATTTGGAAAAGACCCACTCCATGTTTACTTACGCCAATCCAAAATGTGAACTTGGACTTCATGTTTGATGTGTGCAGTGGATTCTAGCTTAAACTTGTGTCAGAATGACAGAGCCGTGGAGTAGCACACCAGAGAAAAGTATGAGAAAATGTAACTGGGTTTAATCCCATACATTCTTGCAGCTGTGAATTGTTTAGTATCAAATGACAGCCCTTTCTGATCACAGCATTCCACGACCCATTTACTGGGGATTAAATGCATCTACCACCTTCCACGTGCATTTTCTTATTTCAAAACAGAAGAGATTCTTTCTTCTCTTCCTCCAAAATATTGTTATTCAAAGTCCCTGGACCAACAGCTTTGGCACTGAGTTTGTTAGGAATGCCCAATGTCAGGCTCTACCCTGCAAACCTTCTCAATCAGAATTGCGTCTTAAGAGGGGTAGGGATGATTCCCGGCACCCTGGAGTCCCAGAAGCACTGTTCTAAAATACAGCCACACCTGTTTCCTATACAGAAGAGAGGGGCTTTTTTAATTTTTAGAGCTAATTATTAAAGTTCAACCAAAAATGATTTTAAAAATTCTAAAATTTTTCATATTTAAATCAGTTCAATATAATGAGCCTTACAGATTTTTAACATGACTCTAATTAAACTTTTCTAGCCATTTCCCCTAGTTGGAGGCTCATTGTAATCACCCCAATGTATAGTAGACAAAAGGATAATTCCTGATGGAAGACAGAACAGCAATGGCTAATTCTGTCTTATAGAATATTTTAAAGGAATTTTATTTTTTGCAGTTTTTTTGGCTGAGGCCGGGTTTGAACCCACCACCTCCAGCACATGGGGCTGGCGCCCTACTCCTTGAGCCACAGGCACTACCCTTATAGAATATTTTAAATGGGCCAGGTTTATTATTTTGCCCACATCAAATACTTTGTGTCTTGTACACAGTATATTCAGAATTTGTGATAACAGAACCATGTTGCAAATCCTCCAGCAAAATTATAAAAAAGCTTCCTTCAGAACAAGAGTAACCTGGGCTGGAGTGTGACTACCTTTCTGGAAATCCAAATCGAGATTGCACATCTGCCCCGTTTACGGGGAAATGAGCAGCTGCGCTGTCCACTCTGAGATAATCTGCCTTCACTTTCTGAAATAAACGGAAGGTCCTAGTGTGCTTGTCTCCTGAGGAAGACATTACCCAGGAGCCACATTTTACAGTCAAATCATGAAATCAGATTTATTGGTGCCAATGACAGATTCTCTACTTAGATATTTTAACGCATCATCTTAAATTCTTTAACGACAAATTTCTTTCAGGAAAGGAAACCTTAAAGGACGATAGTGGTTTGCAGGTAAAGAAATTATGAATTTATTTCTTGTTCCCATTTTTAATAAATTTCCCAAATGTTTAATCATGAAGAATTTATTATTTTATAATTTTTAAAAACTTCAATTTTTAAAAGAACAAAAACTTTATTTTCCTCTTGGTCGAAGTATAAAATAATTCCATATTAAAACAGAATGAACATCTCTGTTAAGGGTTTTTCTTATAGCCTACTGTCCATAGAATCAAATGATTTGAGTCAAAAGATGCTTAAATCAGTTAGTTAATTAGAGAAAAACTGCCTTTTACATCAGTTTGGGCAGCAGTGGTGTAACCGGCATAATAGTCTGACCCTCTTTTTGACTCTGTAAATTACCTGTTCTTGATAACAGGATGGAAAAAAGGCAAAAGTAGAAGTATAACCATGGGGAAATATGTAATATGTTTTTGTTTTTTTAATTTTTTAAAAAAGAATGCATAGAATCAGCACCTGTAGCTCAGCAGCTAGAGCGCCAGCCACATGCACGGGAGCTGGCGGGTTGGAGCCCAGCCGGAGCCGCCAAACAACAAGGACAACTGCAACCAAAAAAACAGCCGGGCGTTGTGGCAGGTGCCTGTAGTCCCAGCTACTCGGGAGGCAGAGGCAAGAGAATCGCTTAAGCCCAAGAGTTGGAGGTTGCTGTGAGCTGTGACGCCACAGCACTCTCCCGAGGGCGACATAATGAGACTCTGTCTCAAAAAAAAAATGCATAGTTTTGATTATAGTTTTCTCTACCCATAAACGTCCCACTGCCCACTATCTCCGACTGACTCTAAACTCTCAGTTTCCACAGTCTTGACACAAATCTCACCAGTTACAGACATCTCCCATGAATTGTTACACGCTCTATACTCCAACCAAACCAGGGTTGTTTCCCTAAAAAGACTGCAGTTTTTTTCCATTCTACATTTCTGTTTACACAGTTTCTGTGGATTGGGATAATCTCTCTCCAATACCACCTCCCCCTGCTCCATCCCTCACCATGACCCCACACTACTTAGAAAAAGCCAGCTCTGCCAGTTAGAATGTCATAGCTTCTTCTAACAGAATATTCAACTAATTGTGCCTTAAACAATACAGACATTTATTACCTTACATAGATGTCTGAGATACAAGGAGCCCACGTGCTTTCCCCCATTTTATGTCACCATCTTCTGCACGTTGATCATTGTCTTCAGGCCTGTTTCTTTATAGTCACAATACAGCTGCCACTGCTCCAGGCATCACGTCCTCACACATCTATATCAAAAGCAGAGGGGCGGGAAGTCACTCTCAGATACCTTTTTTATATAAGAGAAGGAAAATATTTTCCAGCATGTCTTTGGCAGACCTCCGCTAAGGTGCAACTTTTTTTTTTTTTTTTTTTTTTTTTTGAGACAGTGTCTCGCCATGGTAGAGTGATATGCCGTCACAGCTCACAGCAACCTAAACTCTTAGACTTAAGTGATTCTCTTGCCTCAGCCTCCCAAGTAGCTGAAGCTACAGGTGCCCACCACAATGCCCAGCTATTTTGTTGTTGTTGTAGTTGTTATTGTTGTTTAGCAGGCTGGGATTGGGTTTGGACCCGCCAGCCCCAGTGTATGTGGCCAGTGCCCTAACCACTGAGTTATGGGCGCCAAGCTGTAGCTGGGTATTTAGTATCTGAGATTTCATTTTTTCACCTGTAACAGGGGAGAGTTCATTCCTTAAGCCAAGTGTAATTCACTGAGTGCTTCCTGTGAGCCAAGCACTGGTCCTGGTGCAGGCAGACAGTCCGGGAGGGACCATTGCATCGTCTGACCTAGGGACACGCTTGTGCTCCTCAAAGCAACCAGGGCGTTATGTGTATTATGCAAGAAAGAACATAGGCATCCCTGAACTCCATGCCTGACATACAAAAAGTGCTTGGCAAATGGTAGTTGTTATTGTCGCTATGCTCAATACAGGAAATATGATATGAATGGCCAGTGGTTGTGGAAAAACTCTGTCCCCTCCAATTAGGAAGAATTGGCTTTGGCAAGCATCTAGGAGAGAAACAGCAGGCTTCCCTGGTACCCATCATACGTACCTTCCTACCAAACGACGTTTACAACATAGAGATGTCACATTAAAACTCTTCATAAAATCAGAAGTGGTCCTAGGGAGGGTGGGCACTTTCCAGGAAGGGTGGGTTTCTTCCTCCTCCAGGCTTAAAGTAGGAGAGACCTTATACTCAAGAATGGAACCTGGGGATGGAATCTTCTAGAGCAGTGATTCTCAACCTTCCTAATACTGTGAACCTTAAACATCATTTCTGTGGGTCATGACCCACAAGTTGAGAATCACTGTTCTAGAGCCACAGTGAAAAACATGCCTCTCCACTTCCGAAGCACAATGGTAGACCTGGGGGGTGGGGGGGGTGTTAGCTGGGAGAAGACAAGTCTCTAGGGAGCCCAGAGCTGGTGCTTATAAAAAGCTCAAGGGACATGATAGAGGAACTGAATCAATTCTGCATGTCCCCGGAGGGCAGAAGTCCAATGAGGACCCACAACTATGTTAAGGCAGCCTTGTGATGAGCATAACGCAGACACCATGGACACGAGTGCTCAGTGGAAGGAGAAGTGCCTGGTACATAGGTGGTGAGGCCCAGGGCTGCGGGCGGCAGGGAAGGAGAGAGGATTCAATTGCTAAACCGGAGGTTTCTGGGTTGGGTCTTCCATGCCCTTTTCAAGTTTAGCACTTCAGGCAATGAAAATATTTGCACAGCACACAAGGTAGACAAGGAGGGGTGACAACCCCCAAAGGGGACTTCACTAAAGCCCAGAGATTCGTACCCTGGCAGGGATGTTTGGAGAACACTCAGGCTTTTGTTGGGTATGTCAAGGCCTGCAGGTGCAGAGAGGGCGGTCATGAAGGGAGACGCATGTGCTTGTAGATGCTGAGAAATAGGAGCCTCGCTCACCATGCAGAGACATGCAGGGAAGTGCCACGGTTGGACAGGAGGCAGAGGGAGTGAGAAAAACATGGGCAGGAGACTTCGTTGTGTTTCTTGGGAAGGTACGTGAGACAGAGCAGGCTTAGGATTTGCTGGTGTGAGTGATTTCAGCAGTCTCTGGGGCCGTGGATTTGTTGCGGATTGGCTGGCACCTGGTCTTGGGTAATCAGAACAGGTGGCTAGTGGCCCGGACTGTAAGAGCCTTCAGAGGAGGGAGTTGGGTGTGGGCTGTGTGTGAGTGGGTTTGCACATGGGAGGCCGCTGTCAGGAATGGCCCTGGCAGGGGTTGTTGCCCTGGGATCAGGAAGGTCCCAGATGTCACAGCACTGAATATAGAAACTAAAAGACATAGGTATTACAAGGACCTGCCTATGTGCCCAGACGGCTAAGGTGTGCCAGGAGGGAAACACCGACCTAGTGGTGTCTATGCTTTCTTCAGGCCCTGGGGTGCTATCGGTCCAATAGCACGTTGAGCTGGGAATGACCTGAGGTCCAGCTTTATTCCCTCCTCCAACAGAGGGAACCTGAGCCCAGAAAGTAAACCAACGTGATCACAGTCTCACAGTTAGTTGCAGAGTGGGGCCCAGAAGGCAATGCTTCCTGCCGCCATGAGGTTGGAAGGGGCCAGCGGGCAGGGACACGTCAGCTTCATCCGGAGAATCCATGCAGGCTCCGGAGCCCTTCTTTGGCAGCCTGGAGGGATCCCAGCACAGTAGAGAACTGGGGACCAGCAAGTCCCCCTGCCCTGTCCCACAGGGAACTCAGGACCCAAGCTCTGAGAGCCAGGATGCAGCCTGGATGAGGAGATCTCCGTCTTGTCCCATGTCTGCTCAGACCAGGTGTGTGACTTGGGCAGCTGACTTGCCCGCTCTGGCGCCTGTATTTCTGATGGTTACCCCCTGGAGAGCAACCAGGATCTAGAAACCACCCAACTGGATGATCTCCAAGACCCCTTCCCAAGTTCACTCCTACAATACTCTGACGGACTGTCTTAAAGTCACAGACTACCAGGCAATGAAGGGACCAGAGCCCAGGTTTCCTGCCTCTGGGGCCACATCCTTTCCTCTGGCCCTCACACCCCTCTGACGTGGGCCCTTTTTCTCCTCCCTCAGCTGTGGACAAGAGGCGCACAGCATCCACTTGCATCTGGTTTAGCATTCTGCCCATGCGACCTGTTTGTTCCCAGAAGAGCCGTGGGTTGTGGCAGCAAGTGGGGCAGCCTGTGTTCTGGAGCCTTCGTCCCCTCCCCTGGCTCCCAGCCACGCAATTAGGCACTTGGCAAACGATGGCAATGTTGACAGCCAAGAATAGAATCCAAGTGGGAGGTTAGTCTGCTCAGCCCGTGCTGTGGGGACCAAGGGGGTTGTGGTTGCTACTTTAGCTCAGAAACAAGCAGAGATCAGACTTCAGATGACCTGAGCGTTGGACGGGAGCTACGCACGTGGACTGGAAGGCCATGGGGGAGAGTCCAGGAGCTCGTGACCTTCAAAGCTCATTCAAATCCAAAATCCTCAGAACCCAAGACCAGGCTCAATGGCCTTGGCGGCCCTCTGCCTCTCAGGACACGAGTGGCCTTTGGAGGCTTCCAGTCCCCATCACTGGTGTCAGCAGGTCTCATTCAACCTGACTCCTATGGGCTTCTCAAGGTTTAGACTAAAACGTGTCTGAGCCCCCGTGGTCCTGGTATGGAATGACCTGTGAACACCCCCAAAGTCTCCTGCTTCTCCATAGCCCTGAGTTTAGATCCAGGGTTATACAAAGTGGGAGCTGGGAGGGTGTGATCCAGCCTGGCAGATGCAGACGCAGAGTTGGCCCCTGAGGGTACAAGTTGTAGAAAAAAACCCTTTTAATGCATCAAGACCTCTTCAGTACTGAAATTGGCCCAGAAATGGAATGGTTGGGTTATTTCAGACCGAATGGATCCCTATCGTTGCACTATGCAGACACCTGAGGAAGCAGAGAGCTCTGGACAATCTGTGGCCACGGCCAACACTTGGCATTAGAGATTTATATTAATAGCTTAATAAGCACATCTTGTACATTATTTTCATCAATCCTCAAGTGCAGTTCTAGAAAAAGTAGTGTTAACATGCCCAACTTTTGTGGGTGAGCACACTGGGGCCCAGGAAGGTAACCCAATTTGGCCCAGATGATTTGGCTGGGCCAGGACAGACCTTTAAAAACATGCTTATTCCAGATCCAGGATGAGAGGAACTTGGTTCACCTGGACTTCCTCTGGCCACTGTGGGGAGGCCTGCACTCTAGCCCTGCTTCCGTCTCCTACAGAGTGTGGTTTTACCCTTTTCTGAGTGTCTCCTCCCTGTGAGGGGCCAGCAGCACCCCCAGAGAGAGGAGGGAAGTCAGATGGTCCACAGTTCCGGGAGCTGAGCTGTCTGCCACAGGCACTGCAATCAAGAGGAGGGGGCATTCCTATGAAGGCTGACGTTAAAATGTAGACTCCATTTCTGGGCAGGGAGCACAATGACTCAGGTGGGAAAAAGTCTCTCCCAAGAGTGCAGTCCACCATGGGCAGAGCAGGGTAAAGGTCAGAGAGGTATCAGGTAGAGAAGGTTCTGGAAAACCCAGACCTCCTCTTCCGTTTAACTCAGTGCCTGGTGTCCAGTGCATGGCCAGTCTGTAAGCAGTCAGCGACCTGGACACTGGCTTCCACCAGGGAGTTACTCTGGGAAGGTGCTCCCCACCCCTGACGAAATCTCAGGCCCCTTAGTCCTGTGGTTGTGCCCAATATAGGCCCCCTCTCCATTCCCTGCAAGCCAGATTTCAGCCTTGTGTCTTTGGGAAGTCACTCAACATCTCTGGTTTCAGTTTTTTTCATCTGTAAAACAAAGTAAAAACAAATCACCTTTCATTCCCTTCAGTTCTGCCGCCCACCATGATGTGTTCAAAATCATAGTTGATATTCTTCCCCTTATGGTATCTCAATGTCTTATATTTTATATCTTCCCTTTTCCTTCTGCAAGACCAGCCGCAGTCTCTCCTTGCAGCTCAAGATTTCAGCTCCCAGAATTTTAGATCCAGCGGGGTACTCTGGGAGGCCTCGGCTCTAGGCCAGCTGCCACTGGAAGGTGCATTTCTCCCCAAGAAATGAGGGGGGGGGGGTTCCTGCAAACGTTGACACACTTTTAGCCAAACAATGAAGAATGCAGCCGCCTCAGGAACTGAGCTATCACCTTCAACAGTCTAACACATTCACACTCAAGACTTTGATGGAAAAACGTTCCTCTCCCCTCATCACCTCTCTTTTGAGATGAGCAAAAAGTGAGGTCAGATCAATGAGGCGAGTTGACCAAGTTGCCGTGTATCTTCCTGATATTTAAGTTGGATATCTTCAAAAGGATGTAAAACCTTACAACTTTTGTGATGATGTGTGTGTGTGTGAGAGAGGTGACCAGAAAATTCTCAGTCAATAAGAGAGGAGTAGAACTTGGGTGCAGCCCTAGCCCCCAAGTTCCCCTTGCCAGGGGAGTGGGGTTGGAGGGGTGAGCAGCACACAGCCGCCATTAGACACTCTACCCTTGGGCTCTCCCCCTCCAGCCGGCCTCGTGTCTGCGGTGAACCCTGAAGCTGTAGAGAAGTAGGTTGCTGTTCTTTTTTCTGACTTCCTGTGTGCTTCAAAAACCTCAATGAACAAAAGGCTAAAGGAAGAAAGGGCCTGGAGACCGTTATGCCAAACATAGACTCATATCTGATGCAGGCGGAGCTGGAGTCATGATTTTTATAGAAATAGAACCCAGCATTCAGACTACCTTATTCCCAAGGTCACCACTTAGGGAATGTCAGTGCTTGGGGGCTGGAAGTAGGTTATAGGATCCTCATTCTTTCAGGTTGGGTCTTGTATATCTAAAGAAGTAGCCAAAGTGATTCTGTACAAGGATTTATCACTGAATCCCGGCCAACATTGAAAGGGGAAATTTCATTTCCTCTCCACTAAACTGTTTTAATGTCTCTATTTCCTCTCAGTACATACATGTCTCGGTTGTAACCAGGGGAGCACATTTGTGTGGGGAGCATGCATATAATCTCTGGGGTTAACCTTACTATGCCTAAGTAGTCTCATTCATTACTTTTTAGGAGAGACAAGAATTAATTTATGGCTTAGTGCCCATTGTTCAATGGTTAGGGTACCGGCCACATACCCCATGGCTGGTGGGTTCGAACCCTGCTAAACAACAATGACAACTACAACAATAACAACAACAACAACAAAATAGCCAGGTGTTGTGGCAGGCACCTGTAGTCCCAGCTACTTGGGAGGCTGAGGCAAGAGAATCGCTTAAGCCCAAGAGTTTGAGGTTGCTGTGAGCTGTGATGCTACGGCCCTCTACCAAGGGTGACATAGTGAGACTGTCTCAAAAAATAATAATAATAATTAATTTATGAGTGAGGCTCTGTACTTGTGTGGCAATGACATGACACCTTAGAGAAAACCCAGGCTTTTTTGTGGTGGTTGTTTCCATGGAACAGTGCTGAGCTTCCTCTCCATAAACTCCCTTTCTCAAGGCCTTGTGTTCCACAGGGGGCCTCTGAAGGTCATTTATTTCCCCGCTCAGTCTTTAAGTTGATATTTCTGACTTTTGAGTCAGTGAGACCTTTTCTTTCCCTAGCTCTTTTAAAAGGATAACAGCAATTTTGCTACTCTTTATGCTCAGAAAAATTTCTGTTGGGTTTTACCTTGTATTATATTAAAAAAAAAAAAAAAGAAGAAAAAGAAAAGAAAAGAAAAGAAAGAAAAACAGGGAAGAAAACTCCTGCTACACTTTGAGAAGTGCTTGGGAAGCCTGCCAGAGAAGACTTATCTGCAGGGAGATTTTTTGCCACTACGCTCAGGGTTTCCCTCCTTTGGACCAAAGTTCCCCCAAATTTTCTGAGCTGTGAAAAATTGAAGCCACTTGTTTCTTCTCTTTCTGCCCATTTCCCAATAGAGGGCTTGGGTAACAAGAAACTAAAACAGAAACCACTGCTGTATTCTGAAATAAGAGGCTGAGAGACTCCCAGGAAGGGCTTGCAGTTAGGAACCGGAGTTCCCTGGAATCCATCACTACTCAGAAGATTTTTTAAATTCCCTTCCAGCAGGGAGGCCTAGGTGACTTCACGATTTAGTCTCTCAGTTCTCCCTGTGATTTAAGGACCTGAACCAGCATTTCTTCACCCTCACAGGTAAGCATCAAAATCACCCGAGATGTTAGAGAGGTAGAGAAATGGAGAGATGTTGGTTGAAGGGGACAAAGTCTTATTTATGTAGAATGAGTCCTAGAGAACTCGTGTGTGATGTGAGGGCTGTAGTTAAATCACACTGTCTTATACACCTGAAATGTGGTAAGAGAATAGATCTTCTTTTAATTTTAGCAATTTTTTAAAATTGATACGTAATAATATTTATGGAGTTCAGAGTACTGTTTCAATGTATACAATATGTAATGATCACATTAGGGTAATGAGTATATTTAGCACCTCAAAATCAAGTTATCATTTCTTTGTGTTAGAAACGTTCAAAATTCTCTAGCTATTTGAAAATACACGCTAAATTTATTGTTGACTGTATATATAAATTTGTTCTGCGGTGCTGTAGAATATTAGAACTTATTTCTCCCATCTAGCTATAATTTTGTCCCCGTTAACTATCTTCTCCCCCACCTCCCTCCTCCCTGCCTTGCCCAGCCTCTAATAAACACAATTTTTTGTACTTCTATGAACTCAACTTTTTTTAGCTACCACATGTGAGAACATGCTGTATTTATCTTTCTGTGCTGACTTAACTTCACTTGACGTCCTGTCCTCCAAGCTCATCCACACTGCCATGAATGACGGGATTTCATTCTTTTTATAGCAGAGTAATATTCCATTGTGTGTATATACCGTTTTTTGTCTTTATCCATTCCTCTATAGATGGATGCTTAGGCTGATCCCATATCTTCACTATTGTGAATACTGCGGTATTCACACAGGGATTCAGATATCTCTTCAAAATATACTGATTTCCTTTTCTTAGTATAAATACCCAGTGGTGGGGTTACTGGGTCACATGGTAATTCGCATTTTTAGTTTTTTGAGGAACCTCCATAATGGCTATGCTAATTTACATTCCCGCCAACAGTGTATAAAAGTTTTCTTTTCTTAGCATTCTCACCACAATTTGTTGCTTTCGGTTTTTTGATAATTATTCTAACTGGGGTGATACCTCACTGTAGTTATAATTTGCCTTTTGTTGATGATTAGCAACATAGAGCATTTCTACATGTATGTGTTGTTTGTCTTCTTTTGAAAATGTTTCTTCCGGATCTCTTGCCCTTTTTTTAAATCAAATTATTTATGGGCTTGTTTGCTTTTTTTTAACTGTTTTGTTTTGTTTGCCATTTAATTGTTTGAGTTCCTTGCACGTTTTGCATATTAGTATCTTGTCCGATAAATAGTTTGCAAGCAAAGTTTTCTCCCATTCTACAGATTTTCCCTTCGTTCTGTTGCTTGTTTCCTTTGTTGCACTGAAGCTTTTAGTTTGATAAAATCTCATTTGTCTATTTTCTTTTTTTTCTGTGCTTTTGAAGTCTTATCTAATAAAACTTTTGCCCAGACCAATGTCCTGAAGCATTTGTCCTATGTTTTCTTCTAGTAGTTTTATAGTTCGGAGTCCTATGATCAACCCATTTTGAGCTTATTTTTATATCTGATAAGGGATAGGGGTCTAGTTTGATTTTTCTAAATAGGATATCCAGTTTTCTCATCACCATTTATTGATGAGGCTATAATTTCAACAATGTATGTTCTTGATGTCTTTGGTGAAAATCAGTTGTCTATAAACACAGGAATTTATTTCTAGGCTCTCTGTCTGTTGCATTGGACTGTATGACTGCTTTTCTATCAGTACCATGACTATTTGCTCACTATAGCTTTGTAGCATGTTTTTTTTTAATTTCCTCTTATTTTCTTTTTTTATTATAGATAAAAATATGCACCATAGATGTGGCCCGACCCATTACCCTCCCTCCATGCAAACCTCCCCCCTCCCTTCCCCTTCCTTGGTCCTTTCCCCATAGTCTTGTGGTATAGTTGGGTTATAGCCTTCATGTGAAAGCTATAGTTTAGCTTCATAAAATGAGTACATGTAGCACGTTTTGGAATCAGACAGTGTGATGCTCCCAGCTTTGTTCTATTTGTTCAGGATTGCTTTAACTATTCAGGGCTTTTAGTAATTCTATACAAATTTAAGGATTTCTTTTCATATTTCTGTGAAGAATGATATTTTAATAGAGATTACACTGAATGTGTAGATGGGTTTATGTAGTATGGTCATTTTAACCTTATTCTTTCTGGCCAGCCATGAACATGGAATATCTTTCCATTTTTTGTGTGTGTTCTGTTCTATTTCTTTCTTTTTAGTATTTTACAGTTTTCATTGTAGAATCTTTTACCTAGTTGATAAAATTTGTTCCTGGTCTTTTATTATTTCTTTGTAGCTATTGTAAATGGGATTGCATTTTTTATTTATTTTTTGCTAGGTTGTTTTACTTTTATATGTTGATTTTGTATCCTACGACTTTACCGATTTTTTTTTTTTTAATCAGATCCAAGAGTTTTTGGTGGAATCTTTAGGTTTTTCTCTATATAAGATCATGTCGTCTACAAAGAGGGACAATTTTACTTTTTCTTTTCTAATTTGAATGCCCTTTATTTCTTTCTCTTGCTCTGGACAGAACCTCCTAGAAAGTAGATCTTAGGTTTTCTTGTGTCTCTCTCTTTCTTTCTTTTTTTTTTTTTTTTTTTGCAGTTTTTGGCCAAGGCTGGGTTTGAACTCACCACCTCTGGTATATGGGGCCGGCACCCTACTCCTTTGAGCCACATGTGCCGCCCCTCTCTCTCTTTCATACACATAACTGTAACTGTGTAAAGAAAGGAATATATTAATTGGCTTGCCTGTAATAATCACCTCACTGTATATGCATATCAAAACATTATACTCTACACCTTAAATATATACAATTTCAGTTAAAAAATTGAAAGAATCCCTGGATGTTATTTAAAAATACACAGGGGCTGGGCCCCATCCCAGAGATCTTTAGTAGGTGGGGCTAGGGCGTGGGACATCTTTACAGTCTATACCCTGATGATGCCAACATGCATTAGGACAGTGTGAAAAACCCATGGGACCAAGTTCTGTTTAAGATTATGTTCCTGCTCTAATGATAACTTTTTTGCCATCAGAATCCAGAGCCTCAGGAACGTTGCTCTCAGGCTATCTATGGGATGCAGAGTCCTAGCATCTGAATTGCCACCAGAGCACCTGTTGCTGTAGGGCATGGCAGTAAAGATCCCACACCTGGAGCCCCTCTCACCCCACTGGAGTCACACACCTGCCCTCTACATGCTGTGCGATCTGTGAACAGTAACTTTGCCCAACATCAGTTGCCTCATCCCTGAGATGGTGGTACCTACCTTTTAAGTTGTTATTAGGATGGAATCGGCTTGTGCATGGGAAGCACTGGCCACGGTGAGGCGAGGGAAGTGTTTGCTGTTCCCTGAAACTGTTTCTCAGAAACAAGCCCTTTGGCAGGCATGGAGGGGTGAAAGACAGGGCTGTGTGCTCAAGGTCTCAGGGCTGAGAGAGAGCCAAGGTCACGGGGTGACAAAGAATCCAAAAGGAAAGCCAGACGCCCTGGGCTCTTGAAGGACTGTGCAGAATTGAGGACTTGCTGTAATCGCAGGCTTCCCTTGCCAAACTTCATTGAACTATCTCCCTGTCCTACCTACTCCTTACTTTCGGATAGGACTCCGAAATCCAGATGAATTTCAGGGTCATCTGTACCCCTTTACCTTTCTCTGGCTTTGTGATGAGAAGATGGACCAGTCCCCATGAACCGCATACAGAGTACAGGAAAAAAGACTGTGTTAGGAAAGGAGCTTGAGGTAGAGGCACCGGGAAGAGGGTGGCTTTCATCCTCATAGAATAGACTCTATTTTTAAAACATATTTAACCATATAACAATATTATAACCAATATAGCTTGAGATCTTTAGCTGCATGCAATTCTGAATGGAGATGTGTTTTTACGTAGCTCTAATCAGTATGTAAATTCCATTCACTGTCACTTAACATCTTTATATAAATCCCCTTCAATGCGCTCTTCCTCCTCACATTTTATTATAGTTTATCATTATTGATATTACTTACATTTTCCCCGAGCACTTGGTTTTGACTCCCATTATTGCATTATTTAAATAGTACAGCCATGAACATCTTTGAGGAAATGACCCATGCCCTTTGCCTCGGGTATGAGAGACGTGTTTCCCAAAGTTGAGTAACCAGATCAGCACATGTGAGTTATTTTACATTTAACTACTTTGTCTCTGATCTAGTTAGCAATTGTGCCAGTTTTACCGCAAGTCCATGAACATAAGGTTCTATTTTTTTTTTTCTCTCTAGATAACTTGGCTTGTTCAGTAAGTCTGTGGTTGCTCCCTACAGTTGTTTTTATTAGCATTTTTAACTGCTGAGAATTGTTTTCTATCTTTCATTCTCTCAAGCCTGTTCACACACAGGTGGCATCCTATGTGCGTGAAGGGATGTCTAAACTTCTGTTTTATCCAATTGACATTAAAATAAAAACCAAATGCTACTGTCTACAAGTGGGGGCATCATGGTGTTTAACAGTTTTTCTATCTGTTCACATAAAGCAAGTTTTTGGTGTATGCTGGATTTGCAAAGAATGGCAGGTTGAGGGGTTGACAGGGAGAAGTTTATTCAAGAGGATGTTTTTGTTGTTTTTAAGATGGTTAGAGAAGCACTGTTAGGCCTGGGTTCATAGTCACACTTTCTACTTAAGAAAAAGTACTTGAGTTTTCTTTTTATCACCATTTTTTTTTCTATTAAATGTATCATAAAATGCACTTTAACACAACCTCACATATCTATCATTATATACATATTAACATTTCAAAAGCCTATGTCCCTTTCAGTGCTGCATGGCTGGAAGCTGATAAGCTTATGAGTGAGGAGTATTTGTTGGAGCAGAATCCTGGGGGCTACATCAGAATAGCAGGTTCCCCTGGGTTGTCCTCTTTGGCATGGATATAAGCCTGAGGGTTCACAGTGAGGGGTTCACTGATGGGAAATCTGAGTTTTTGTCCTGCCTCTGCCACTTTTAGGAAAGGAGATTCAGGCAAGTCACTCTGTCCCTTTTCATCACCCTCCAAATAGGAGAAGCATCTGCCTTGGGAGACACCAGCAAGGTAGCAAGTCCACAAACACTCTACAGGGACACTCAGTGTGTGGCACACCTTACGAAGATCCTTTTCTCCTCCCTCTTGCAGTTTTTTTAACCTTAACATTGATGAAGGAGTTGTATCCATCTTTGACAGGACAGCCCTACAATAACTGGAAACCAGCAATCCATCCCCCCTTCCCAGAACTCCTTTCTCCCTTTTGTTTGAAGGGTCTGCACAGTGTAACAGGGAACCCAAGCTCCTAGGGCTCTGAATGACTTCGCCCTAGAACTCAGCCTCTCAAACCCTGGGGCCCCTCCGTATGGACTGCTGAAGTGTGGGCACATGTGGGCAGAGCCCGGGGGAATCACGGGCCTTTGGGGGGGGTTTCTAGTAACCCCAACACTTTTCTTGGCAGCCACATCTTAGTGACTAACAGTGACTTTACAGTTTGCCTAAATCCATTTTTTAATCCATGCTGTTGCTAAACCACATCTTCATCATCTCAGACTGGGGAAGAGTGGTGGTGGTTGTTGTTTTAAGTCTATGGAAAAGGCATCACACATATCCCACTTCACAAGTTACATTTTGTTAAATTTGTTTGGTTGTGTGTGTGTGTTTCTTTTCTTTCTTTCTTTTCTTTTCTTTTTCTTTTTTTTTTTTGAGACACTCTCACTTTCTCACCCTTGGTAGAGTGCTATGGCGTCACAGCTTACAGCAACCTCAAACTCTTGGGCTCACATGATCCTCTTGCCTCAGCCTCTCAAGCAGCTGGGACTACAGGCACCTAACCCAGCTATTTTTATTTTTTATTTTATTTTATTTTATTTTATTTTATTTTATTTTATTTTATTTTATTTTATTTTATTTTATTAAATCATAGCTGTACATTAATGCAAGCCTGGCTATTTTTAGAGCTGAGGTCATGCTCTGGCTCAGGCTGGTCTTGAACTCGTGAGCTCAGGCAATCCACCCCCCTGGGCCTCCCAGAGTGCTAGGATTATAGGCGTGAGCCATCGCGTCCCACCACATTTTGTTAAATTTAGCATGTTGTGCTAGTCTGACATGAAAAGACCAGGATTTCAGACATCTTTTTTGATCAACCCTTAAAATTGTATATAATCCCTCTCAATACTATGCTCGACTTGGCACTTCTCATAAGATAACCACAATCTCCTCCATACCCAGTTGGAAGATGTGAACTGGGGCAATTTAACATCAGTCAGCCCTCCAGGATAATTCAGAAGAAACTATGTGACCAGCTACCAATGCACCCGCCTGACATCAGGCCATCTCATTCAGCTCTCAAGAAAATGGGGAAGAGCTCGGTGAAACACCCAACCAAAGCACTGATTCATCTCTGCGCTGAATTTCCCTGCTCACTCTGTAACCTCTGTAACCCACTCAGAGAAGCAAATGAGATTGGCAGGAGTTGGTGGTTGGGAGAAAAGGAAAAACCTGAGGTCATGATTCAAAGAGAAGAAGTCAGAGAATTTCGTTTGGGATTTCAAAGGTGACAGTGTGGTTTCAGAAATTACAGCTTTCAGGGGATTGGAGAGTAATGCCTCCTGGAGAAAGGATATGTTCTGGGATTCTGTGCTTCCGTGGACCTCATGCATTGCCATCTTGAAGTGGCTGGTGATGACACTGCAGGAAGCAGGTGGACATGAAAAGACCAACGCCGGGTTGAGGCCGGGGACCCCGAGATCTGTCCTCCTCACCTGGGGTCTCTCACGCATCAGGCAGTGGTGTGCTGGGACCAACTCTCATGACCAGCGGAGCCCATCTCTGCCCAGTTTTGCGTTCAGCACCTTCCCCTGGTAGCTTGAACTCAGCCACAGTGGAAGGTCTTTACACCAAAGGAATTGGCAAAAGCTGCAAGTGATGGCAGGCTTTGCCTGACTTGCCGGCAGCTAAATATACACCAGGCTCCTGTCCTAATGGCCCCCGCTGCCTCCTGGGTCACCCTCACACCAGATTTATGTTTTCAGAATGAAAATCTGCCTTTCCACAGGATGAAGTTCCCATTCCTCAGCAGGCTGCCTCCTTTTAGAGTCATTTCCTGGAGACCCCTCGCCTACCCCCTTCACCCACCCTCCTGTTCTTGATTGCACCATGTCACTTTGTTCTGGGGTCCCAAGGCCCAGTAGGCATATTCTCCTCTGTGGTCCTCAGTCATCATGCCCAGAGCCCCATTACAACCCATTTCATCTGGGGCTGATTTTGTGTGTTTTGTTTTTGTTGGTTTTTTTTTTCCTAATCTTTTTCCTCTTTACTGGATTGTGAACCTCTGTTGGATGGGGACAGTCTTCCCTCCTCTGTGTCTCTTCCTAGCCCCAGGGGGTGGCTCCCAAGGCAAGGGAAGGAGAGAGGGAAAGAGAGGGAGAAAAGAAAGAGGGGAGGGAAAGAGGGAAGGAAAAAAGGAAGGCAGGTCAGCCAAAAGTCACTCCTGAAGTGGCAAATGAGCTGCACGGAGAGTAGGATTTTGGGAGGCATCAGGAAGAGTGGAGACCCAACTCTAACCCTAGAGGTCAAACAGGGTTAAGAAATTAAGAAAATTAAGAAAATTCTGGCTAGCTGTGGGAATCAAAGTGAGCTAATGCAGGGAGCAGAGGTTCCCTTAACAGGGAAGGACAGGGTGTTGTCCCTGCAGCTCCCCCCTCGGCCCCCGCGTCAGCTGGCCTCTGGGTTGGCAGGAGTTGGCAAAGGAACAACTCCCCATGGGTGATGGGTGCGGAGGTGGGAAGCTGAAAATGCTGTAGAGTCTCAACAAATGCTTTTTGAATTACATTGAATCATAGCTGGCGATAATCACCACCTTTCTGGTTCCTTCCTTCCCAAGGTAATAGGGAGGAATGCTTGGGGAGGAGGGAAGGTATTAACGGAACGCTGATGCTGGAACAGGCAGAAGGTGGCCCTGCAGGGACTGGGCTGCGGAGAGGGCGCTGTGTGGAGCCAGCAGGGCCCAGCCCTACCCAGAAATACAGGAATAGATCCCTGAGACTGCAAGGTCATTGCCAACGAGTCAAGTGGCTGCACTCGGTGGGCCTCTACGATAGGAAAAACCTGCGTCCCCCATTTTGTTGATGTGGAAACAACCAGGGGAAGTGACTCAGAGATGGAGTGGAAATAAAGTATGTGTCTTGTGAAATTCTGACTTCTGCTAGATGCAAAGGGCTGGTGCTTTGTCCCCAGTGAGGCTTCCTTCCACGGGGTGCCCTTCTGTGGACAAGGGGTCTGCACCCCAGCAGGGCAGGAAGGTGGGCAGGTGGGGGAAGAAAGGCAGCCTCCGAGCACCAGAGGCAGAAGGGGCTGCCACGGCCACCTGCGTGTGCACTCACGAACCCAGTTGAGGTTTTTTAAATGGAGCTTGGTGTCAGGTTTCTGATTCTTTCTTCTGCCAAATCACATGCATAAATGCATGTGGCAGGAAATGTGCAGAAGGAACCTCTGATTCTCTAGAAAACTCTGCAGAATAAGTAAATATTACCTTCATGCCCCAAGAGAGGAAACCAAGGCCTACAGAGGTCACAAAACAGGTATGTGGCTGGGTCTTGGGGCCACAAGGCAGCTCATCCCCAAACCCATTGTAAGTATTGCCCCAGTGGAGTGGGACAGCAGCCCTAGCACATAGTTTTAAACCCGGATTTGAATGAATCAATGTGTGTGACTTCTCCCCAGCATCATACCCCCTTGCTGACCAACGGTCCTTCCGTCCACACTCCCTCAATTCAAGGGCAGAGCTTTCAGTCTTCCAGATAATGCATTTTACCCTCAGGACTCCCAAACTCCCCTCTTGTGTGTGTTACTCCAAGAGGCCAACCTTCATACTGAGCAAAGTAAGCATAACCTTACCCTGCAGTCTCTCACAGGGCAAGATCTGTGCTTTCTGGATGTTCCCATAACCCTAGCATCTTCCCCATGCAAGAACCATAGCACTGGGTATAGTTAAAACCTGGGGCATCTGAGAGGGGCTTGAGTTCTGCCTCGGTTCCCTTGGGCAGGTAAATGTCTTGCCAGTTAGGAAGAGCACATTTTCCTCTTACAGACCTCAGGGACTCAGAGATTGTCCAGCCCCCTTTAGTGCACTTTACATGTTCGAGCCAACAAGTTCAAATACCCAATCAAAAGTTTTCCTGTGTTAATTTGAGCCCATTTCCTTGTGTTTGTTATTCTTTGACTTTGACTTTGGCAGGTCTGGGGACTGGGAGACAAGCTGAAGCCCAGAACGGCTCAGTGCCAGGGTTTTTACTAGTGCCCTGAGTATATTGTCCTCTGACTCTGCCTGGAGGGCCTGGGGCAGACGGGATGCAGGGAAGAGCAACAGCCAGAGCTCTGGGGCTAGAAGGAGGCCTAGAGAAAGGGGCAGGGCTTCCAGGGCACAAGTTGAGGGTCTGAGTGTTTTCGTGATCATCAAAGGTCAGTGACAGGCTATGGATTAGAAATTCAAATAATTAGGCAAAATTTGGAGGACTAGGCAAGTTCTGTTGTCAGGAATAGGAGCTGGAGTCGGCAGATGGTTCTCACCTCTCCCAAACCCAGTGTTCAGTAACATACGTTGGCACCTTGAAATCAGCCCAGGCAGGAATATTTACACCCCAGAAATTGGCAAGTTAGAACTTTATTTATTTATTTATTTTGGAGACTACTGGCAGGAAGAACAAGATATGGGAAGGGAACACAGGTAGTGAATAAGATTTAGAACAATAGACGATTTTAATAGTTTTTTCCTTTCTTAAAATGTGTAGACATTTTTTGGCACCTTCTGTGTGCGTGTGTGGAATGCAGCAGATTGGGTGTCCCTTTTTTCCATAGATCGTTTTCCAAGTTTCTGCTGCCCTTGTGGACTCTAAATCAGGCGAGGCCACTTGCTTGTCCCTGACCCAGGGGGTGTGCCCTGCTCCTTCCCTTGTCCCTACCATATCTCCTTTGCATCTTCATAATACACATTTACTTTTTCTCTTTTTTAAAAGGAATACCTCCTCAAATCCATTGACTCTCGAAATCTTTCTTTTCTAGTCCCCAGCACAATGTGAATGAATCAATAGAGGCTATGATTCCATTTTTCAAATATATGACTCCACGTTTGTATTTTAACATTGCCAGCTCCATCAGTTTGGCCCCAACTCCTGGTCTAGGGATTTCCCCCTAAAATCACTGTCTCTTGTTAGAAAGGGGGTATGTTTCCATGAGAAGGATGAGGGCCTTATGGTCGCTGAGAGTGGGGACAGACAATGCCCTCAGCTGACAGCCTGGCCCTCACCTGGCCCCTTTCCAGCCTCTTCGGTCCTGGTTCCCTCAGGGCCACTCCTTCTGCGATTCCGTTTCTTCTGTGCTTTTGCCCTTTGCCCCTGTCACCTTCTGCTTTCTCTGTGTCACTCTTTGCTTTTCTGCTGAGCTGCTTTTTGCTAACTGGGTCCCCTTGCCTGGCACCAGAGTGGGGGAGAAATGTGGTGGAAAGAGGGAAATTCCAGATGAGAAAGTTCTCATGAAGTGTGACAACTGGGTATTTCTGCAACCTGCTTCTTTGTTTTGTTTTGTTTTGGTTTTTAATTAAGTCACACAGATCATGATCACATAGATCATGAATACATCATGCACATGTGGGGTACAATGTGCTGATTTTTTTTTTTATACAATCTGACGTGGTTAGATCAAACCAATCAACATAGCTTCCACCTCATTTACTTGATTATTATGCCAAAACATCTATGTTCTATACTTGACAGATTTGATTTATACCCTTGTCATATGCTCCATAGGTGTGGTCCTGCCTTTCACCCTCCCTCTGTCAAACCTCCCCCCGCCTCCCCTTTCCCACTCCATTTCTCTCCTTCATCCTGGGCTATAGTTGTGTTCTATCTTTCATAAGAAAGTGTGAGTAAATATAAGTAGGTTTCATAGAAGTACTGAGTACATTGGATACTTTTTCCTCCATTCTGGAGACTTTTTACTCAGGAGAAAATGTTCCAGATGCCTCCATGTAAACATCAAAGAGGTAAAGGATTCATCTTTTTTAAAGCTGCATAGTATTCCATGATATACATATACCACAATTTATTAATCCATTCATGGGTCAATGGCACTTGGGCTTCTTCCATGACTTGGCTATTATGAATTGAGCTGCAATGAATAGTCTTGTGCAAATACCTTTTTTTTGTTTTGGAGCTTCCCCAGCCAGGACAGGCTTTTAGGGGGAGATGTGGAGGATGTGAGAATCTATGGCGCCCTCTCACGGGTTGGTGGGTGCTGCCTCTCAGGGAAGAAGCATGGGGGTCTGCATGGGCCCCTTTCAGGGCTGACCCTCCACTGTCTCCGCAGGACTGCGATGTGCCGGCCCTAGCTGCCGTCTGAGAGGATGTCCGGGGTGTCTGAGCCCCTGAGCCGAGTGAAAGTGGGCACGCTGCGCCGGCCCGAAGGCCCCCCCGAGCCCATGGTGGTGGTCCCGGTGGATGTGGAGAAGGAAGACGTGCGGATCCTCAAGGTCTGCTTCTACAGCAACAGCTTCAACCCCGGGAAGAACTTCAAACTGGTCAAATGCACGGTGCACACGGAGATCCAGGTAGGTGGGGGGTCTGCTCCACCCAGTCGTCGCTCCTTCCCGGGCAGCTGAGCCGCTGGGCAGCCCCTGGGCAGAGGGACGAAGGGAGCAGCTGCCACCCCTGCCCCACCCCCAGAGCCTGGGAGACAAGCCTGAGAGCCTTCGTGCCAGCCCCAGCTCCCTTGTTTGGCCTTTGATCCAGTGCCTTTCACTTTAAGTATTTATGACATTTAAAGCTCTGCAAAGGACTTAAGAGCTCCCACCCGCAGAGTTTACCCTCTGATGGGACTGGAGTGAGAGACAAACAAGCAATTGCGTTAAAAATGGAACAAAACCACTGTAAGACCCATGTGCTGGGCATGCAGAGGAGACAGCTGGTGGGGCCTCAGAGTCGCGAGGGTGCAGAATGAGCTGGAGATGCCATGAGCTGGCCAGAGGGTGGCCAGGCCCCACTTGTGGGGACACCCGCTATTGGCTCACTCTCACCCAGGGTCACAGAATGGGCTTTGGAGGGCCAGGTACCCGCCTTCATCAGGGAGCCTGGACACCAGGCAGCCATCTCATCTTAACCAAATGTATATGAAATTATCACTGAAAGCAGAGTTTCAACATGCTGATTTTAATCACCTACAATGATGGAACAATGACCACACGGACCCAGGTATATCTCTATAAACATTAGCTCACCAATCTCCCCAGCATCCTTATGCATCAATATGGTGAGGACATACCTTTCCTCGGCCCACAGTATCCCTTTCTGATGACATAAGAGAAAGGCAGGTGGACTCTTAGAAAGCTGCTGGGTGAGTTTGCAATTTGAGCAAAGGAAACAGCAACTTTGGGGGAAAACAACCAGGGTCCAAGGCCATCCAAGCAATAAGGATGCACGAGAATCTGGCTGGTGATCTGGGTGGCTTTAAAGCCACAGCTGTTTATAATAAGCAGGTGACATTTTGCCTGCAGGAGGACGAGTCATCTCCCTCTGATGGCCAACCTTTCTCATGGGACCCTAGATGTCAGGGGCCCCCTACTTGTGCCTGGCTCCCTGGATCGGTGCTGCCGTGCCCTGGCTACCTGGTGCCTCCTACAGCACACACTGAGCCTCCACACCCTAGAGCAGAAGGTCATTGATTAGGTCATTGCCTTGCCTTAATGGACTCTCCCTGCTTCCTGTAACTGATTTGATCAGGGTTTCATCTGCTCATTGATGGTTTCTGATATGAAGGCACAACTGTGCCCTGAGAGCAATTGTGTCCTCTGGCAACCTTCTTCCAGGAGAGTGTTTTCATGTCTTTTTAACTATCCACTTCTTGAGTTTTCCTTTGGGTGTATCATTTTTGCAAAGATCTGATGCCATCCACTGGGAGGCTCACTGGCTTAATTTTCACAAGATTGGGGGGCCACCACATTGCCCTTTTGCACATCTGGTTAGTTCCAATCAGGATATTACTGATCCGTGGAATGAGCAGTGTCAAGGGCCCTGAAAGCGGGGTAGGATTTAAGGCAGCCATAACGTGGACAGGAGGAGGCTTCCCAAGAGCAGAGGACAGTATGAGCAGATGCAGGGAAGCTGCTCCACAGTGAGTAGATTGGTTTGACTGCAGCAAGGATTATATTTAGAAGCATATCTGAAGTTAAGATCCAAAAGGAAAATCGATGGCAGATAATGAAAGATTAGGCTGAGAAACTTGGAATTGGGCAGATGCTAAGGAACAGGGCACGGTTTCTAAGCAGGAGGGAGGTGCTCCTAGAACTGTCTGGTGTCCTGCAGGTCTTCACAGGGAAACAGGCCCACAGAACGGGCAGAGGGGTCTGGGCTGCTCACACGTGAGTTGTTCCCTGGAGGGCTGTGGACTTGGTGAAGAACAGAAGAAAGAAGGGATTGCCTTCTAGAAATTTACGCCCAAACTTTGCTGAGATTTCCTGCTTCCATTGCCTCCTGCAGGCAAAATGTCACCTGCTTATTACAAACAGCTTTGGCTTCAAAGCCACCCAGATCACCAGCCAAATGCTGGCATGTCCTTATTGCTTGCATGGCCTTGGACCCATCTGGGCTGTAATCTGCTCACTCAGGGATCATGCCCACTTGTAGCCTTGTAAAGATTACAGCTGCATGAGAAGCCTCTAGCGCACAGTAGGGTCTCAGTAACTGGAAGCTATTGACTGGGTGAGTATTAGGTCATTACCCTGCTTAGGAATATCCAAGGGTCTCTAATTGCCCAGAAAATTAAGTTCAAATTATCTTCTTCTTTTTTTTTTTTTTTTTGAGACAGAGTCTCACTATGTCACCCTCAGTAGAGTGCCCTGGTGTCATAGCTCATAGCAACCTCAAACTCAAACTCTTGGGCTTAATCGATTCTCTTGCCTCAGCCTCCCAAGTAGCTGGGATGACAGGCACCTGCCACAACACCCAGCTATTTTTTGTTGCAGTTGTCATTGTTGTGTTAGCTAGCCCTGGCTGGGTTTGAACCCGCCAACTTTGGCATATGTGGCTAGCGCCAAAACTATTGTGCTATGAGCGCCAAGCCAAATTATCTTCTTTTTATGTTTATCCACTTATTTTATTTTCAAATAGAGAAGATGATTATATGTGTGTTTGAAAACAGCACATGGTGTTCTATAGGATGTTAAAAAGTGTTCCCTGGAGAAGAGAACTTCTTTTGTAGTCAAAGAAGTTTAGAAAAGGCATGATTGGGAGGGCACCTATGGCTCAAGTGGCTAAGGCACCAACCACATACACCTGAACTGGTGGGTTCGAATCCAGCCCAGGCCCACCAAACAACAATGACGGCTGCAACCCCAAAATAGCTGGGCATTGTGGTGGGTGCCTGTGCCTGTAATCCCAGCTACTTGGGAGGCTGAGGCAGGAGAATCACTTGAGCCCAGGAGTTGGAGGTTGCTGTGAGCAGTGATGCCACAGCACTCTATCCAGGGTGACAGCTTGAGGCTCTGTCTCAAAAAAAAAAAAAAAAAAGAAAAGAAAAGGCATGATTGGACAATTATAAACAGATGCTTTATCAGCAAGACTTCTCAGAACCTTAAATAGGCTGATATACCTGAATCGCCGAGGGCCAGAGAGGTGATGCTTTCTTAAGTAAGCCACTTTGTGTTTGCCTAAGGAAACCCTTCTCTTAAAAGTTGGACCACCAGGTCTCTGGGAGATCGTTTAAGAAACTATCTCCCTTAAACTCTGATAGCAGTGCAAAAAAAGATTGAAGAGAGAAAAGACTAGTGAGTGGAAGATGAGTTCGGAAGCTGCAGCCACGGCATGGGGGGAAGATGATGAGGACCTGAGCTGAGTGAGTGGAATTGGAAACAGATACAAGTCAACAGGACTGAGTGTATCCAAGGAGGAAGCAGAGTCAACAGAATGTGATGATTAACTAGGTGTAGGGAGAGAAAGGAAGGAAGGAGACAGAATGACTCAAGCTTTTGCTTGGGTGACTAAAAGGGTCTTGGTACCATTCATTGCAATCCCGCCAGAGAAGGGGAGGGTGTTCTGAGATTTCAGCTTCTCGTGTGTTATGCTTGAAGTGTTTATGAAACACCCCCATGGAGGAACATGGGTCTGCAGGTCCTGAGGGAGGAAAGATTTGGAATCCATTGTGCAATAGATGCCGGGCACCCAGAGAGGCTGAGCAGAGCCAGAGAGAAGAGTTCCAGTTAGGAAACCTGGGGAAATAAACCTCTGAAGGGCTGGCAGAGAAAAAGCAGCAAAGGAAGAAGAAAAATTAGAGAAAGAGGAAGAGAACTAAAAACACAGAGCCTGAGGAGACAAAGGTAGAGGGAGTTTTAAGGGAAGAGCGGATAGATGTGTCTGATGCTCAGAAGGTCAAAATAGATAAGGTTAGAAATAGGTTCATGGCTTTTGAAACAGAAGTCGTGGATAACCTTCGACTGGGCTGTTTCAGGGGGGAGAGGGGGCAGCAGCTGTTGTGCAGTGGTTGGAGAGTGGAAACAGTGAGTATAACTGACAGTGCAGAGAGATTTTGACCACTAAGGGAAGGAAAGAGGAAAAGGCAGCAGGAACAGTGTTCCCTGCAGAGGGAACAGTAAATGTGAAGGCTCTGCAGTGGGGAGGCACGTAGCAGTAGGAGGCTAAGAGTCGTCTAAGATCAGCTCTTTAGATCATGTTCATTATTTTTATTTTTCTCCCTCTCGTAGGAAGCCACTGATATAATTTAAATCTATGAGTGACATGAGGGTGTACTTATTAAAGATCACTTGGGTTTTATAATGGAAAGTCAATTAAGAGAAGGCAAGGATGGATGTAAGGAGGTATTGGGTGGATATTGTAGGGATCCAGATGAAAGGTGACACTAGATGAAATTAGCTTTGTAGCCATGGAGAGGATGATGACGGTGGTGATAGTGATGGTGGGGATGATTATAATGGTGATGATGGTGGCAGTGGTGGTGATGGTGGTGGTGGTGGTGGTAGTGGTGATGGTGACAACAGCAAGCACATTTGAAAAGACGTTCTTCCCAGAAGAACTATAGGAAGCACATACTATGTTTATCACCATTCATATCCTGTATGAGGAAATTAGATACAGAGACGTTAAGCAAATGGAACTTTACCCTGGAAGTGAGAACAGCATAATGTAAATATTGTACCCTCGTATTAATTTGAATAAAGTTTAATGAAGAAGTTAAGCAAGTTTCCAGTAACTGGAGGAGGCTGTTTTTAAACCTAAGCACCCCAGCCCCAGAATCTGCACTCCTAACCACTGCAGTCAACAGAGAGAAGAGATTGTAATCCTGAGAATTTTGGAGATGGGAATGAAAGACTCTGGTGACAGAAGACGCGCAAATGAGGAAGAGGGAAATGTCAAGAGTGGTAGCCCTGGCTCAGGTGGACAGGGTCCCATCCCTTAAAATGAAACACACTGGAAGGGAAGCTCTCTGGGGAGTGGGAAGTTCACACATGCAACTTGGGACCTGTCCAGCGCCATTGAGATGCTTGAACATCTTCAGGTGGAAATGTTGAGTAGATGAGGTTGGGCATGTGATTGTGGAGGACAGAACCATGCTGGACATAGACATTGGAGTGTGGGCAGTCTCTAGGTGGTGGTTGAAGCCATGGGTATGGATGAGATCTTCTGGGAAGGAGTCTGGAATAATCCCATCATCCCTTCCATCAGTGTTCATTGGATGCCCCCAGGCACCTGGCACCAGGCTGGTTAAGGCCTGGGTGGGGTGTCACAAACCCCAAACACAGACACACACTCTGCTCTCATATGGCTACCCAGTCCAGGGTGAGATTGACGCTGAGTCACACTAATGAATGAAGCTTTAGAAACTGAGGCACGTGTCTAGCAGGAATAGGTTCCATGAAAGGATGTCAAGTAGAAGGACTGGTTCCAATGCTGAGCACCAGCTTTCCTGTGCATCACTGTTTGAGGACACAGTGTCAGAGGTGTCTAGTGGTTGGGGTCCAGGCCCCAATTCCCTTCCCGAGACTCTCCTGGAGCAGCCCCTTCCTCCCTGCTCTCTCCTCCCCCAACTTGGCTTTGCCTTTGGATGAATTTTTTCTACTTCCAGCACTATTATCTTCTTTTCTCATCCTCCCAGTACTCAAAATGCTGCCAACCCTTTCAAATCTGCCAAGCACATGTCCTTCCACAAGAACACTCCTGAAATTCCAGCACCCCCACATAGCTGTGTCTGATCTAATAGAAGTGATTGAGACTCGCCCTGGCACTGTCCACATGGGAGCATGTTGCCAGCACATAGTGACTCCATGCACACTTGCTGATCTCACATTTTTGCCTTTATTCTCTTGATGACTTCTCCATGCTGTAAAGAACTGTGCACATAGCACCGACCCTGGTGCCCAGGACCAAACGGGAATGAGGCAGTGACAGAAGAGAATCGAGCCATGTGCCAAATGTGAAATGGATTTTGTTCTTCTTGATTTTTCCATTTCTCTTTTGTTTGATATTCATGGAAAGTTGTGTTGGGGAACTCGGGATCTCTGTAGGAAGCAGAGGCTTATATCATTATATTTCTCTCTAACATGCTAATTTGCTTGTCTGGGAAAAGGGTGAAAGTGACCCTTGGAAAACAACTGCCAGAGCAGCACCCAAATTCCTCTCTCTTCCCTTTCTCTTCCCTCTCTCTCTCTCCATTCTTTTCTTCTCAGATCGTGTGTCCTGGTTTGTCTCAGCTCCATCTACACACATTGTCCAGGAACATCTTTTAACGGTGTTCCCTGCCAATCTCAAAAGCATCATGATGCGGGGGATAAATGACATGGCCCTGCTTTGAAATGTCCTGCTGTCCTCCCCCTACCTGTCCAGTGATGTCTTCTCCCTCTGGCTGACACCCGCTAACCCACCCTGCCTGCTCCCATCTCTGTCCATCATCAAGCTGTTTCTCACCCCGCAGGAGGGCATTAAGCAGAAAAGTAGACAGTTGTCCGGAATGTGGTTTGATGTGGAGACAGCAGTGGGGCCCCTGTACCTGACACTCTGTCCCTCTGCCAGTCTCTACCAGGCTGAAAACTGTGCTCAAGATTTGTCCCTGTTTTTTTGTCCTGAAGCATCACCCCACTTAGGATTTACATTTACATCCCCAGGAGCAGCAGAGGCTGAAGCAATCCTGTGCCCTTCCTGCTGCTCCAGATTTATCCCTCTGCTCACAGCAGAGGCTCCAGGTTGCAAGAGACCCTTGAGTGTTGTTTGCCTGGCACGTGAGGAGGACAGAGTCCAGTTCCTAGATGCAGCCTGCTCTCCACACACTTATCCTCACCACCCTCCCCTGTGCATTCAGTGGCCATACAATCCCTTCCAGAATTCTCCAAGGCAGATTTCTGATTTTGTAAACCTGCCCTGGACTCCCTACACCTCTCAGGTACTCAGCACACTTAGCTTGGAGTTTAAATCTATTACTTAACCAGACACAGGGTGTCACAGACTGAATGTCTGTGTCCCCACCAAACCCCCTCCCAAATTCTCAGAATTGAAGCCCAGCCCCCAATGTGATGGTACTTGGAGGCCTGGACTTTGGGAGGTGATTGAGTCTAGATGAGGTGATGAGGGTGGGGCCCTCATGATGGGATTAGTGTCCTTATCAGAAGAGGAAGAGAGACCAGAGTTAGTTTTCTCCTGTCTCTCTCTCAGCTACGTGAAGACACAAGGAGAAGGATTCTGACCCTCTGTAAGCCAGGAAGAGGGCCCTCACAAGGAACTAAATCTACTGCACCTTGATCTTGGACTTCCCAGACTCCAGAACTATGAGAAATCAATGTCTGTTGTTCAAGCCTCCCAGCCTGTGGCAATTTGTTAGGGGTGCCTGAGTTGGCAGACACAGGGCCAGTGGCAGCCCAGGCTGGAGAAGCAACCTCTGGCCCACAGGCTGCTGGCTCTGGATTCCTATTTCCAAAACAAGCCCTGTCACCTCCACTCAGACACCACTAGGGCAGGGCCTCAAGGTTGCGCTACAAGAGGAGAAAAGAGAGAGGTTACCTGTCCCGGGCAGCTGCCATTTCAAAAAGAAAACTTACTCTGAGAGAACAAGTGAAATCACCCAAGGCCAACCTCCCATGCATGAGAACATGAGAGGAAAGAGCTCAGTCAGGAAGCCACAAACTAACACCACGGGGACATTCACAAAGATGTAAAAAAAGGTACACTCTCAAAACCCCCACCTCCGCACTTCCCGTGTGTACGCTCTGGCCCGCCCACCTGTACAGACACCTCCAGAGGAGAGAGCCAGGCAAACATGCAGAGTTCTGGGCCTCTCGATTCATGCCCAGGCTTAGACTCATTACATGGACGGATTGGTGGTCAGGTGTCCCTGCTTTTGTTCCTATTTTTAATCTGGTGGTTGCATCGCTGACTGTCCTTGTTAGAGACTTTTATCACCTCCAAAGGAATGCTTCCAGGGTGTTAAGTTATGCTAACTTTTGTTATTTTGTTCTCCACTCGCTTTTTTAGAATTATACCTTAAGTGTGTCAAGAACTCAGAATCTGTATAGTCATAACATTCATTTCCTAGTGTTGCTGTCACATGTGATCCCAAACGTGGTGGCTTAAAATAACAGGAATGATTCTGTCATGGTTCTGGAGGCCAGAAGTTCACAGTCAAGGTGTCTGCACAGCCTCACTCCCTTGGGTCTGGGGAAGGAGGCTTCTTTGCCTCTCCCAACTTTGTCCCCAAGTGTTCCTTGACTTGTGGCTGCGTCACTCCAATCTCTGCCTCTGTCTACGCATGGCCTTCTCTCTGTGTGTCTCTCTTTTATGTGCCTTTTACAAGGATTTAGGGGCCATCCAGATAGCCCAAAATGATTCCATCTTGAGACTTTGAACTTTAATTACATCTGGAGAGATGTCTTTTTTGGCAAAAGAGGTCCCATTCATAGGTTTTGGGAGTTAGGACATGGACATCTATTTTGGAGGCCCCCTTTCAACCTGCTATAGACATGCTTAGGACCCCAGTGTCTGTCACTGGCCCTCACTCAGGCACACACAGACCATGGATACAGGTGCAGAGGTGAGTGTGAGCACTGTGCACCCATTTGCACACCCCGCAACACACAGCCAGTGTCTCTTCAGAGGCCTAATCATGTCTTGTGGTATATGTAGAAAAAAATAGGTACCAAATGTGACAGTCAGAAGTTTCCCCTGGGTACCATTCCACACCTCCTGGAAGGTGGCATTGGGAAATGTGTAGCAGCCTTTCTTGGTTGTCATGTTGTCAACATTGCCACCATGATTGGGGCACAGGTGAATGGCTCCACACCACAAGGAATCCTCCTGTCCCCAATCAATGGTCCCTAGGGATACCCACTTACACAATTTGTGGAGCAATACTGTGACATGAGTGTCTAGATAAAAAATAGAGCTTCACCTGTCACGTTGAATCGACCCACGTCATGCACCCTTCCTGCTCTGAGGCAGACACAACCTATTGCCCCCCCTAAGAACTGCAAAGTTGTTGCTTTAAAAGACATTTTAGTAAGGAGACTTTGCTGAGTTTTTTAAAAATAGGTGGCCTGAGAAAATAGTAAGACTACAGTGATTACTAAAGAAGTTACAGAAGTTGCTGACTACCAACAAGGGAGAGGGAGAGTGAACTGAATCATTCATTGCTTAGTTGACAATTTTACTTTTGAAAGTACACTATCCCGAGCACAGAGCCAAGCCACCTGGTCCTGTTCCTTCTTTGCTTCTGACCTATAAGAGAAAAGACCAGAAAATAGGGAGGGAGGAAAGGCAGTTTGCAATCTCCACAGTATTTGAAAAAGCAAATAAATTAGTGTTAGGCAAATGGGAAGAAAAGCCATAGAAATCCCAATGTTTGCAGGAAAACACATGAAGGCTTTCCATCTCCAGCCTACCTGCTGCGAGTGGTCTGGGAGCCTGTGTCTCAGGGCCTGACATGCAGGAAGCAAAGTTCTTCCTGCAGCCGAAAGGAAGCCTAGCTTATCTAATAACAACCAATATAGTTAAGATACTCTTGTTTAAAATCATATTACATATGGTGATTTAGTGAGCAGATAAGCATCTCACACTGTCATTTTTTAAGTGATTTATTGATAAAGAAAGAAATATTTATTGATAAAGAAAGAAATATTGACTCACTGATGTGGGTGGAGTGCTGATCTTGCCCCTGGCACCGTTTGCCTGACAGGCCGCAGAAGTATCAGACAGGTGTGGGAAGAAGGCAGGGCACATACCAAAGCCAGGACAGGTGTCAAGACTTCAAACCTCAACGCTTATCTTAAACCTCAATGCTTATCTTTCTCTTACCACACTCTAAAAACCCCTGAAATTCAAGCCAGGCTTTTCCTCCCAGATACTAAATATAAGCTTCCTGAGATGAGGGCTGTGTGTGCACTAATGCCCCTGAGTGTACTTTGCACTGTGAGCACGTGGTCCACAGATTCTGTTCATTTGAATGAAGAAACCTCTGTAGCTAGACATGATGAGACTGGAGGACTTCAGGGAAGGGGCTGTGGTGGCAGCTTGTCATCCTGCTGAAAGTGCAGAATTGGGTTCACACCCTGGTTTGTGTGACTCCAAGGTCAGTGCCCTTTCCATGTCACCTGTGGTCATTGGCCTTGTTTCCCCCCAGGTATGCTGGAAGGATCGGTACACTTTGCAGTGCAGTCCCAACCCGTGCACTTCTGGAGTTAATGCAGACTTCACAGGGAAAGGGCCAATCTTCCATGTCATTCACCTCTGCTCAGGCCCCAGCTTCAAACTCCAGCATTCCCAGCCCACCTGGACTTCTGACCAACTGGCCACAAATTTGGGGTTTTCTACTATCCCCTTAGGTTCAATAACTTGCTAGAACAACTTACAAAACTCAGGAAAGTGCTATACATACAATTACAGTTTTATCCTAAAGGATATAAATTAGAACCAGCCAAATGAAGAAACATACAGGATGAGGTCTGAGAAGTCCCAAAGATGAATTTTCCATGTCCTCAAGAGACATCGCCCTCCAGGCATGGTTATGTGCGTCACCAACCAGGAAGCTCTTCTGAGCCTTGATGTCCAGTTTATTGGGGCTTATCATGATTAATTGATTGGTCGATTGCTTGAATCATTGGCTACATGATTGGATTCAAACTCCAGCCCTCCTCCTCTCCCTGAAGGTTGGGTTGGTAACATGTGGCTCAAAGCTCCAGCCCTCTAACTGTCTGGTTGGTCTTTCCTAAATGGCCAGCCTTCATCCTGAGACTGTCAAGAACCTTCCATGAGTCACCTTCTTAGTGCAGATTCAGGTATGGTTCAAGCAACCACTAAGAACAACAAAGGCATTTCTACTCTTTGAGAAATTACAAAAGTTTAGAGGATCCCTCCTCTGAACCAAGACAAAGACTCACCAAATTCTTTATGACACATTGGATAGCAGCATTGGTGACTTTGGTGGTGGGTAGAAATGTCATCTGATAAAGCTGGCCCCAGGAGCTTGAGATTAGCCCTTCAGGAAAGAATGCACTGCTGGTAAGAATCTGCCCCACACTGGGCAGCCTCCTAAATAGTGTGTTTCATGCTTAGAAAGCTCTCAAGTTCTTTCTTACTAACAGTTGAAAACCACCTTCCTGTGAAAAATCTATTGAGTGAAGGATCTCTTAATAAATTTCCACCCCAAGGCCCTAGAATTAACCTTTCCCTACCATGTATACAGCCCAAATTAGTTGCTTCTTAGAAGAAAATCCAGAACTTTTGCTCAAGCCGTGCCCTGGAGAGTTTCACCCACTGCAAAACCAAGAGCTAGATTCTTTCTAGTCCTTCTCACAGACTATGGATAGGGGAGAAGCTGCAAGGCCCTCTCTGACCCAACACAAATCTTGCTTATCTGCTCAGTTTGGTTCCTTCACTTCTTATGTGACTAAGAATCTCTCTCCCTAGAGTTCCTTCTCTTTTTTATTTTGAAATTACTTTAAATTTATCAAAATTTGGGGAGGGGAAACCCCATAGTGCTAAGGACTTCCATATCATCTCCTCCCAGATTCCCTATTGTTCAGGTTTATTATTTGCTATATTACTACCTTTATCTCTTCATAAACAGACACATGCCCATATACACATACATAAACACACACACACATATGTCCATTATTGTTCTTTTTCTGAACTATTTGAGAGCAAGTTGCAGCAATGCTGCCTTATCACAAAAATGCTCCAGGGTGTATTTCTCCCAAACAAGGACATTCTTCTATAGAACCAGACTGCAATCATCTAAATCAGGAAGTCTGTTTTGCTATAACACTACCATCCAGATGTCACCAACTGTCCCAGCAATGTCTAATATTTCCTGTCTTGATCCAGGAGCACACATTGCATCTAATTGTCATATGTCTTTAGTCTTATAGGATCTGGAAGAGGTCCTCAGTCTGAAGGAATACAGACCCGTTACTCTATAGGTCTCTGAGAAGATCACCTCATCCTGGGTTCCTGGCTTTCATTACTAGAATCAGGCCACATACTCTTGGCAGGAAAATCTCAAAAATGATGCTATACTCTTCTTGGTGCTATGAGACAGGAAGCCCTCTGTGTTTATCTGTTTTATTGCTGGGGACCTTAACCTTAAAAATCTGGTTATTCGTGTCTGCCAGGTTTTTCTTTGTATTTGATTAGCATCTTAGGGTAAAGGCGCTAAGGCCATGTCAATATTCTCATCACCACCATCAAATCTTCACCCTCCAGCTTCGCCTTCCATTGCTGAATCCTGCCCAAATCAACTAACACTGAGTTTGTTGCCAAATGGTGATTTTCTATTTTCATTCTTTCTTCTACGTCTATTAGTTGGCATTCTACGTAATGATGAACATTCCTTTCTCTCCCATTTATTTATCTGCCTTAGATTCTATTTTCTTTGATGGGATGTAATCCATTCCTCTCATTACATATTTTAATGCTTAAATTGTCCCAGATTTGGCCCATGTGAGTACCTCAGGCTAATTCCGTATCGCTGTTGCATGTCCCCAATGTTCTCTAAACATTTCCTGTTTTTCTGGCACAAAATAATGTTCTAGGCTCCTCTTCTCATCTTGTACTTTTTTTGCCCCAGCCTTGGAATCAGCCATTTCTGCAAGGAGGCCTGTATTTTTTTAGTGTGGAAAGGTGTTTGAAAACTGCAACTTAATACTTGATTTGCCATCACTACAGAGTGTCTTGGTCCCAAGTCCTTTAAAAGGTAAACCAAGCTCATATTCTCCTTTCCTCTCCTCTCCTCTCCCTCTCTCTCTCTTTCCATCTCTGACTCTTTCTATCTCTGAAACCATGAGTCACACCAATATTTCCAATTCCTATCCTCAGGGAAAAACAGAATTTCATTTTCTTTTCTTTTTTTTTTTTTTTAGAGAGAGTTTCACTTTGTCACCCCAGTAGAGTGCTGTAATGTCACAGCTCACAGCAACCTCAAACTCTTGGGCCTAAGTGTTTCTCTTGCCTCAGCCTCCAAGTATCTGGAACTACAGGCACCTACCACAATGCCCAGCTACTTTTTTTTGTTGAAGTTGTCATCGTTGTTTTTTTTTAGCTGACCCAGGCCAGGCTTGAACCCACCAGCCTCAGTGTATGTGGCTGGTGCTGTAACCACTGTGCTATGGGCTCTAAGCCTTATTTTATTTTCTTAATCTGGTTTACAAAGTACCAGCCTCTGCAAGAGGTTGCTGTCATAAAATAAGGCTAGTGTTTTGTTGTTTTCTTCTTCTTCTTTTTTAATATTTACCTTGAGCCAACTGCTGTTCTAAGGAGTTTTATCTAATTAATTTAATACTTACAAAACCATTCCAAATAGGTTCTGTTATTTTCTCCATGGTCTAGATGAAGAAACTGAACCCAAAGAGCTTCTGTATGTTGTCCAAAGATATCTAGCAAGGTGGCGGTGGGCAGACAAGACGCCCTGCATTCTGGCACCAGGCTTTGTGCTCCTGTCCTGGCTATCTGTGACCTAAAAGATACTCTCCACTCCCCAGGCCTCTCCCATTTGCAGATAACACAGATTTGTTCATAAATAGGACAGAAATTTCAAAAATGATGGGATAGCTTATGGGACTAATCTTCCTGCAGATAACAATGATAAAAACTGGATAAGACATAAAAATGAGTTCTTTGAAGTCATTGCAGAGTGCACACAGCAAGCAGAAGCTAGAGGGACATTTCTTCAAGAGAGCTCAACTGTAATAAATGAGATTTGCAAATGTGTGGCTCTTTGCCTGAGGGCACGTTCCAATCTGGGCGGAGGATCTGCTGAGCAAATGCTGCAGTTTTACTAGCTTGGAGTGTTGAGGATAGAACCTAGGGGGCTGGCAGAGCAGCAATATTAGGGGAAAATTATAGAGTGGGTGAGCCCCAAGGTAAAAACTTAATTTTAAAAAGTATTAATTTACAGAAGCATGAGAATGCATAAACTATTTAGCAATAAATTTAACAAAAGACCTGTAAAACTTACATGTTGAAAGCTATAAAACATGACTAAGAGAAACTAAAGAAGACTGAAACAAATAAAAAGCTATACCATGTTCAGGGATTGGAAGAATTAGTGCTGTTAAGATATAAATTCCTCTCCGTGAAGCTATCAATTTATCACTATCATGAGATCATAATGCAGCAGCCATTTTATTTATTTATTTATTTTTTTTTTTTTTGAGACGGAGTCTCACTTTGTTGCCCTTAGTAGACTGCCATGGTGTCATAGCTCACAGCAACCTCCAACTCTTGGGCTCAAGCAATCCTTTTGCCTCAGCCTCCCAAGTACCTGGGTCTACAGGCACCCCCTACAACATCAGGCTATTTTTAGAGATGGGGTCTTGCTCTGGCTTAGGCTAGTCTCGAACTGCTGAGCTCAAGCAATCCATCTGTCTGACCTCCCAGAGTGCTAAGATTACAGGTGTGAGCCACTGTGCCCTGCCAGCAGCAGCCTTTTTAAACAGAAAGTGATAGGCTGCTTCTAAAATTTTTGTGGACATGTAAAGACCTAAAATATCCCAATAATCTTGGAGGGGGAGATGGAAGATGACTTACCCTATTTATTCAAGATCTCTCTAAGGCTACAGCAATGCAGACAGACTGGTATTGGCACAGTATAGACAAAGGCCAATAGAACAGAATAGAGTTCAGAAATAATACTAAATTTAGATGACAACACATCTTTTGACGAAGACAGAAAATTCATCTGGAAAAGGAAAGTCAATAATCAATGCTGAACAACTATAGATCTATATTTCATTTTCTTTGATCTTATTTTATTCTGTTTTATAGATCTGTATTTTCAAAAATGAATTTGATCCCCGCCTTGTAGCATTCATAAAAATTAATTTAAGATGGATCACAGAAATAAAAATAAAAGTTGCAATGATGAAGCTTATGAAAGAAAACACATTATAGAATATCTTCATGACTTGAGGACAGACAAAGATTTCTTAGGATACAGAAAGCACTAGCCATAAAAGAAAATTTTTGATAAATTAGACTATCAAAAGACACTTTTAAGGAATGAAAAATAAAGATGCTACAGACCTGGAAAAAATATTAGTAAACTATATCATCTAAAGTACTTTTATTTTGAACATATAAAAATCTCCTACAACTCAACAATGAAAATAAAACAGAAAAAAAAAAAAAAATGGAGAAAAGATGTGAACAAGGACTTCACAAAGGAAGTGGATATATGAATGGCCAGCGAGCACTTGAAATCACATTCAATGTCCTTAGCCATCAGGGACCTGCAAATGTAACAGCACAGTGAGATGCTATGCTACACACCCACTGAAATGGCTAATATTAAAAAAGGATGACAACACCAAATGTTAGTGAAGGTGTGTTGCAACAGAAGTCTCATGTCACACTGGAAACACAGAACAGAATAATCTGGCAGTTTCTTGTAAAGTCAAACATACAAAAGTCTACCTTTTGACCCAGCAATTTCTCTCCTCAGTATTTATCCAAAGGAAATGACAACATATGTGCACAAAAATACTTGTACATTGATGTTTGTGGCAATTTCATTCACCATAGCCAAAAATTAGAACGAGCCCGGGTATCCGGCAGCAGGGAACTGATTAAACATACTCAATGTGACCCATCCATAAAAAGGAACAGATTTCTGATATATGCAATAATGTGATTCATCTCAGACATTGCACCACATGAAACAGGCTGGACACAGACAAGAATGTACTATGTGATTCCATTTATATGAAGTTCAAGGACAGGCAATACTAGTCAGGGGAGGTGGGGGCTGGCAGTGGGCTGTGAGAGTACACCAAAAGGAATAGGAGAGAAATTTCTGGGGATCTAAAAAGTTCTACATCTTTTTTTGAGACATAGTCTCACTCTGTCACCCTGGGTAGAGCACCATGGCATCATAGCTCACCGCAACTTCAAACTCCTGGGCTTAAGAGGTCCTCTTGCTTCAGCCTCCCAAGTAGCTGGGACTACAGGTGCCCACCACCATGCCTGGCTAGTTTTTATATTTTCAGTAGAGACAGGGTCTCACTCTTGCTCTTCTTCAGGCTGGTCTCAGCCTCCTGCTCTCAGGTGATCTGCCCACCTCGGCCTCCTGCAGTGCCTGGTTGAAAGTTCTATATCTTCATTGGTCTGTGGGTTACGCAGGTGTATTCATGTGTCAAAACTGTATAGCTAAAATGCATGCGTTTTAACGTCCTTAACTTTTACCTTTAAAGAAAAACTGTGAAAAAACAGTCATAGTTGAGTCACGATCGGGGAGTAGGTGGTGGCGCAGATGAAGCAGGCAGGGAGGAGTTGGCGACCATCGAGGCGGAGGGATGTGTACACAGTGCTGTTACACGCTCCTGCTGACGTCGTGTGTGTTTGGGATTTTCAGTAATAAAATGCACAGAGGTCCTACTCCGAGAAGGTTAGATTAACGTAGGTTTCAACTAGGGCGGGGGTGAGAGGTGTTCTAAATGCAAAAACACCAGAGCTGGGGGCTCCAGGTGGGACTTGGGAGTGACATGGGGGGCCGTATGACAGGATGACAGTGGACAGAGCAGTGTCCACTGCTCTGGACAGGAATCACTGCTAGACAAGATGACAAAACTGTCAACTTTGGGCGGCACCTGTGGCTCAATGGAGTAGGGCGCTGACCCATATGCCGGAAGTGGCGGGTTCAAACCCAGACACGGCCAAAACCTGCAAAACGAAAACCTGTCAACTCCACGGGCCTGAACTCTTCCTCCTACGCACGTCCCTCTCACTGTGGAGGCACCACTGGCCACAGCCTCCTCCCTCACCCCCACGAGAATTCTGATTCCTGCATGATTAGGTGCAATGCTTACCTGCATCCCAGCCCTCAGTTTCCCCATCTGTCTCACAGAGCAGTCCTCCACTTCCCTCATGGAGTTTTTCTTTTTTAATGGGAAAGGGATTTTTCAGGCTGAGGGTCTTCTGGGTTCTCCACCGCACAAAGTCCAGGAGTGCTGGCAAGAGGCAGCCGGACCAAGATGCACGGGAACTCAGGTCAACAGCTAGTTGGGCCTTCCTTAAAGCCAGTGTTTAAATTTTAGTGTGACATTTTCAAAGGAAACAGATTTTTGTCTGAGAGGAGTGGCATGCCTCCTTCTTTTTGTTCCAATTAAAGAATTGATTACGGGCGGCTCCTGTGGCTCAGTGAGTAGGGCACCGGCCCCAAATACCGAGGGTGGGGGGTTCAAACCCGGCCCTGCCTAAATTGCAGCAAAAATATAGCCAGGTGTTGTGGTGAGCACCTGTAGTCCCAGCTACTTGGAGGCAAGAGAATCGTTTAAGCCCAAGAGCTAGAGGTTGCTGTGAGCTGTGATGCTACAGCAAAATTATGCGGGTGACAAGGGTGGACAATCAAAAAAAAAAAAAAAAAAAAAAAAAAAAAAAGAATTGATTACATTTGATTTACTAAATAAGACACCTTTGGGGGAGGCATGTTAAACAAAAACATAAAATCTAAGTAACTAAGCCCCTTTCCTCGCGCTGGTCAGATAGCACCTGCTCTGCATAGCTCTGTCTTCGAGGTGGTGTGGGCTTGTTGGTATACACTTTGCAAAGACATCCAACTCATATCTTAAGTTTTCAGGGATTCTGAAGTTTTAATATTTGCACCCAAGGGTACTCAAGTACCAATTACATGTGGAACTGCATGAGAAACACAAGTTCAGATGGCACCAAAGTGATGTCAGAATGAGGCAGGGCCTGACAGAGGACCTTTCAGGCAGCTGTCCGGTTGGGCCTCCTGTGCCTCAGTTTCCCCCATCCAGCTCTGGGGCTGGGCCAGGAAGTTACAGCACCAGGCTGCCTGGCCTGTTAGTCTCTGGTTAACAGGAAATCAGGGCACCTGTGACCACGCTTCTTGTGTGGGGATTGTGGCACTTAACCTCTTGATGTGAATCTAGCCCTTCTGTTTTGTCCTGACCCACCTTCCCACGCATCAGCCTGGCCTGGTGGGAATCCTCCAAATCTGATGGTGCAGTATAGTTGTCTATACTACATCAGTTTCTTCATCAGTCACATGGTGGGGGAAGTCACATGCTTCCCCTGTGTTGTGCGGATTCCGTGAAACGATGTATACAAAGCGCCGAGGAGTGGCTGGGGGGACCCTCCGTGATGCTAGGTACCCATAAATCAGCTCGCCTGGAATGTGAGGCAGAAACACAGCACCCGTGCTCTTGGCCTCTCTGGGTTTTCTCCTTCACATCTGCTCTCTCCTCTCAGTCCTTCTGTCTCCAGCTCTATGGCCAAATTGTTCTCCATCTGATGAGCGCGCATGGTGCATCAACTCTTGTGCTGAGCACTGGAGAATCAGAGACCCGTGAGGACTGTGGACCCCAGAAGGGGGCGCCGCTGAGTCGTGTCCCTCCCCTCTCCACAGGAGATCATCACCTCCATCCTGCTGAGTGGCCGCATTGGGCCCAACATCCAGCTGGCCGAGTGCTATGGGCTGAGGCTGAAGCACATGAAGTCGGACGAGATCCACTGGCTGCACCCCCAGATGACGGTGGGTGAGGTGCAGGACAAGTACGAGTGTCTCCACGTGGAAGCCGAGTGGAGGTAGGGGACAAGCCCTGGGCTCTGGGAGGGGAGAAGAGGAATGTGGGGCTGGGAGATCCTCCCTTAGAGCAGTCCCCAACCTCAGAATGTTCTGGAAAGTCTCAGTGGCATCATAGGCCTCGTCCTCCTGCAGCATCTGATGTGTGTACTTTCTGAGGTCTAGTCTGAACTCTCAGCATATCCCCAGACTGGGGCAGATACCTAGGAACACCTCTGGACAGTGTGCTGTTGGAGCTGTGGGGAAGGGGACTGGGAAGCCAGGGAGAACAGGCAGCCCAGGCCCGGGGCTGGCCAGTGAACCAGTCACCACTTGGGAGAAGAGATGGAGAGTCAGGGCTAGTCATGACCTTCACCAGCTAGCCACCCACCTGTCTATGGTCCTCTAGCCAACCACAGAGGAAGGAAAGGTGACCTGGAGCCCCCAGAAGCCCCCCTACATGCTGGAGGATGGGGTGGCTCTACCCTTGGGGGCCCCACACCCCCCACTTAGATTCCAGCTTCCCTGAGTGTGAATGTTCTGCCACAGGTATGACCTTCAGATCCGCTACCTGCCAGAAGACTTCATGGAGAGCTTGAAGAAAGACAGGACCACACTGCTTTATTTTTACCAACAGGTAAGCAGTACTTTATCTTCCTGCCCCCAGGGTCCCAGAGCACCCAAATGCCAAGTATTATCCCTCCTCTTCTAGACAGATGGAAAAACAAAGTCCAGATTTTGCTGAGAGGCCAGTCTAGGAAACCTCTTAAAGACATTTCTGTGGTCCATGGTCAACAGCCCCAGCACTGCTTCTCTCTCAGCTATTTCAGAGCTGGCTACCCTGCCCCAGGTGCCTCTCAGCTCCTCTGGAACTTCCCTGGTGGGGCAGGAAACCAGCTAGAGAAGTGGTGTAAGCAGGTGCAAAGGGAAACCAGCTGTGCTCATCACAGCGCTGCAGTCTCACTCGCCTGGTTTCCAGCCCAGCTCTGCCACTTACTCACCTGGTGTTCCTGGAGACTTCGTTTACCTGCATGAAGCTGTTTCCTCTGTTATAAAATTACTATGTGTATAATAATACTTAATACCTACTTTGTAGGATTGTTGTGAGGACCAAATGGTATCACTGGCAGTGTGCTGGTAAATTGACTCTGAAGGAAAAAAAATCCCTGAAGTGTAGCACTTGCCAATTTCCATGGTGTAAACACTCCCACCATGGCCTATTTCAGGCTGCCAATAGGACATGTACTTTCTCACAAACTTCTGAAAATGGAATAATGGCTCTCACGAGCTGTTCTGAGCCTCTCTGACACACCACTGGAGATGACACATGTAAAAAGGTGCTCAGCTCAGCACCAGGCACAGAGCAAGCACAGCATCGAGCTGAGGGTCCTGGTTTTCTGTCTGGCCTCCAATCTCCCCCCTTCATTGCCCTCCTGGTTTGCTAGAGACCAAGCCAGAATTTTCTTGGGGTACAGATGACATTGACATCTATCATTACTTACCAACAGGGCTTTGGATAAATTACTGATTCCTCCCAAACTCTCTCTTTCCTTCTCTCCAAAATGGAGCAGGGAAAGACTATGTGTGAAGGTGCCTCAAAAACTTCATACCCTCTTCCTGGGTTCCAGAGGGAGGCAGAGCTGGGGGAGCCTCCCACTGCGGTCTTGCGCAGGCCCGTGCTCATTGCTGGTGGGGCAGGTGTGCACAGAGGTTCAACAGGGCAGGACTGGGTTCCAGGAGCCCCTCCTCTTCCATGGCCTCTGCCCAGACAAGCAGGGGTGAGGCTGTGAGTCTAACCCTCAGCCCTTTCCCCCGCCAGCTCCGGAATGACTACATGCAGCGTTACGCCAGCAAGGTCAGCGAGGGCATGGCCCTGCAGCTGGGCTGTCTGGAGCTCAGGTATGTGGCCTAAAGGTCCCTCCTGGAGGGCCCAGCTTTCCCTCATGTTCTGACAATCAGTGAGCCCACGTGTCATTATGACATGAGGGCTTACACTTGGTGGTGGGCATTCTGTGGATTTGGACCAACATATAATGGCATGTGTCCACCACTATAGTGTCACACAGAGTAAAACTAAAACTGCCCTAAACCTGTTGTGGCTCCACCTGTTTCTCTCCCTGCTAATCCTGGCAACCATTGATTATTTTATTATTGCCAGAGTTATGCTTTTCTTGAATGTGATATAGTTGAAATGATACCTAATTAATTTGTAGTGATTTATTGACGTGGTTTATAAATGCCAAATATGTTATTTTGTCTAAATATTCCCCTATAAATTCAAATTTGAAATTCATGGCCTATATGCTAGAAATTAGCACCAGCTCAGCTTGAGGAACCAAACAACTTTTCCCCCTTTAAACCTGAGACATCCAGGACCATCACTCATCCTGAGCAGAGCCCAAAATGACCTAAAAAATGACTCTGATCTAAAAAAAAAAACACGGTAAATGTGTAACCCAAGTTAGTTAAGGAGTAACTGACAATAAAGATTAGGGAAAGAACATTCAACTTGCTTGGCTTCCAAAGGCATTTTGGCTTGTAATTTCTAAATGTTGATAACATGTTAATATTTTAATAGCTGTTTAGAAGGAAAATATAGCCAACTAGATTTTGCATAGTTTTTTTTTTATTTTCTGTTGGCCTTGCCTGGGGATAGAAGTCATGAGCCAGCAGGAGCCAGCTACTTGATGGTAGCTACTCAACATGGCAGGCGGGGGGGGGGACACAGCCAGGCCACCAGAGGGCGCTTCTGGCAGGTGCCGCCTCATTCATGGATGGCAGTCAGGCCAGGTGTGGGGTAACTGAGTCCCCCTGGCCCACAGCTAAGATAAGACTGAGCGCAGAAGGTGAAGAAGCACACTCCCTGGAGAGAGCTGCGTCTCTCACCAGTGATGGTTACTTGTTCTCCCAGACATCCCAATGACGTTCAATTGCTCTACATGTTAAAAACACAGACTGTTGGCTCGGCGCCTGTGGCTCAAGTGGCGAAGGCGCCAGCCACATACACCTGAGCTGGCGGGTTCAAATCCAGCCCGGACCCGCCAAACAACAATGACGGCTGCAACCAAAAAATAGCCAGGCTTTGTGGCAGACGCCTGTAGTCCCAGCTACTTGGGAGGCGGAGGCAGGAGAATCACTTGAGTTAGAGGTTGCTGTGAGCTGTGAGCTGTGATGTCACTGCACTCTACCCAGAGCTTGAGGCTCTGTCTCAAAAAAAAAAAAACTCACAGACTGTGTCACGATTGAGTGGTTGGGCACCTTTGTCAACAGTTAAGTCTATGAACAATCTTCAAGGCCTGAGGGAAGAGCTTTCTGGGACATAGGGCGTGAGCTAACCAAGCTGGATTCAGGAGATTGGGATGACCTCGCTGTGTCAGTTGAGCTTCCTTTTTCCCAGTAAAACATTTTCCTGTGCATTCCCCTTAATCATTCTAAAATTGCTGTTATTTTTCGTGCAATTTTAATTTCTCATTGTTATTTTCAAAATGTGTTCATCCTTCCATTTGGCTAACCCTAGTTTTCTTTAATTTGCTAATTAAATATCCCAGGCTTCTGAATTCTTTCATCACAAGTCTCAAATCTCACTCATTCATTCACCAGAACAGCCAAGAGAGACGTAAGACACACTCACCCGTGGCTAGGAAGCATCTCTCCCCCTTGGGTGGGCACTGCCTCCCCTCTGAATGGCATAATCTTCTCATTCTGCTTTTCAGACTATTATCTCTTATTTATACCAGCAGCTTTAAAAAACTGCCGGTGAGGCCTGCCTGCTCCGTACACACACAGGAAGCCTCAGAGATGGCCTGTGAAGTGTCAGTTACAAGCAGCGTGGCCATCTGCTCTTCCCACCAGGCTGGCCCAAAGGTCTCTTCGTGAAGCCTTTCTTCTTCATCCTCAGCCCTCTAGCCCTGCTTGTGCATAGCTCAGTTCGACAGTTGATGTGCACTTCATGCATTATAATAGATGAGGAAATCCTGTCAAATCCTTGAAGTCAGGGCTGAGGCTGATTTTTATCTGGTGCATAAGAGCTCAACATGTGTTGGAATGAATGGTAACCTGAAAGAGCAAAACCTGCGCTTTGGGCAGACCTTTGCCAACAGTTGTGTACAGCAAGCCAATTTGTGCAGTTACCTAGAAGTACATTTTGCAGCTCACTCGGCCCAGTGGGACTGCAGATGGCCATGCTGCGTGTAATCCTCCTTCACAGGCATGCTCTGGGGTTTTTATGAATGTGGAGGATGACCAGGCAACACTGGCTTAGGAGACTCTCTAAAGCTCCCATGGATGACCATGGGGATCTTTGGGATCTTAACTGCAGGCACTCTTCAGCCTGCAAGGGCTTCTCCTGTCCTGTAACGGAGTGTCCTACCTTCCTACCTACAGTCTGCTGATTTCCAAGTCTGCAGATCTGCTGGTACTCTGCTAAAATGCTTTCTTGGCTGCCGCCTTTGACCTACTCCGTCACACACCCAGTAGAGAAAAGCAGGGGGAGGAAGAGCCTCTCTTCTTAGTTCCCAAGTTCTCTCCTTGGATCAAATCCCTAGGGTTTCCTAAACTCAGCTCTAGTGACATTTTGGACTAAATAATTCTTTGTTGTTGGGAGCAACTTTGCATTTTGGGATGCTGCTCTACCCACTGGATGCTAGTAGCCCCCGTCCACCCCCAACCAGGAATGACAACGGAAAATATCTCCAGTTGTCGCCAAATGTTTGAGGATGGCAAGGGATCCACAAAATTGCCCCCAGTTGAGAACCACTGAATTAGATCATTGCAAGGCCATATCTGCAGGCCACGTTTAGTTAGAACTTGGAACAATCAACTTTAGTGAACTGTGCTTTAATGTTATACCATTGGTATTCACCAAAATTGCAACAGGAAAAAAATAAAATGTGTGTGTTCCTAGGCTGGCAGCTCAAGTGTTGCTGCCTTGGGTCATCTGTTCACAGACCTGCCATTCTCTTCCTCTGCCCCCAAATTGGGCAGTCCTAGGGTGGGTCTCCCAGATCAGATGGCTGGAGTCTTTCCTAGGAGTGAAATTTATGACTTTTCCTTTTCCTCACAGCTTTTAAACATTACATGTTATGACTTCCATAACTTCTTTCCTCCCAGCAATTCCCACCTCTGGCAGCGGGAGGGGGCTTTTAGGCCATCCTGTGAGCACAGGGTGCCCCGGTCCTGATGGGCTCACCTCCCAGCCATCAGTCCTCCTCTGCACAACCCCTTTCTCTCCAGGCGGTTCTTCAAGGACATGCCCCACAATGCACTTGACAAGAAGTCCAACTTTGAGCTCCTGGAGTAAGTCTTGGGCCAAGCCCCTGCCCCCTACCCACTTCTCCTCATGCCTCCTCCATAGCTGAGCAAGGCATGTCTCCTGGTCCCCAAGCTCCCCCCCCCCCCACTTCTTTCTGGTTTGCCACAAGTCCTGGGGAGGGGTGAGGGAGTTAATGCTGCTTTTTTTCCCCTTCTTTCAGAAAGGAAGTTGGGCTGGACTTGTTTTTCCCAAAGCAGATGCAAGAGAACTTAAAGGTGAGGAATCCCGTGGGTGAGGGACTCAGAAAGCCCCCTGAGTGCTGGGCCCAAGATTAGAGCTGAGCGGAAAAGGCATCCATGGCCTTGAGCATCTGGACGCAGGACAACTAAACACATACTGGGACCCTTATGGGGCTGGAAACCAGGATGCCACTAGCCAAGGCTGCAGTCTGTGTCAGAGCCTACCGGCTTTATAGCCCTGCCTGGTATGCTTCCCTGCCTCCCTCACGGGGCCATGGTCACACAGTGGGGGTGTGTGTGAGGTCACAGATTGCTGCCATTCTTGGGGCACAGGTCCTGAGGACTGTACACCCTTTCAGTGAGACCCTAAGGGAAGCGGTCAGAGCTGGGAGGAGAAAGCCTGGCTCACCGCATCTCCTTCCCCAGCCTAAGCAGTTCCGGAAGATGATCCAGCAGACATTCCAGCAATATGCCTCGCTCCGGGAGGAGGAGTGTGTCATGAAGTTCTTCAACACCCTGGCGGGCTTCGCCAACATCGACCAGGAGACCTACCGCTGTGAACTCATTGTGAGGACCTGCTGCCTCCATCCTCAACTCCACCTCGATCCCAGACCTCTTGGGAAAGGGTGCTGGGAGAGGCGGCACCCACTGCCTGTCTCCAGGCAGCAGGCCGCACTGATGGGCCATGGTGGAACCAATGTCAATCCTTTGTCACAGCAGGGACTGAAATGTTGGCCTCCAGCTCTGGGAGGTGGGCAGGTGGGCAAGGTGTCCAGATGGGGAGACCCAGGTGACCAGGTCTTATAGGAGTTGCTGGGTGGCCCAGGAGACTGAACTTTGTCTAGCTCAGTGAGCTTTTCTCCAAATTATTGGATTATGGGATGGGCAGAAATGGGGCAACCATCTGCTCCTATTTTCTTCCAGCAAGGATGGAACATTACCGTGGACCTGGTCATCGGTCCTAAAGGCATCCGTCAACTGACAAGTCAAGATGCAAAGGTAGAGGAGGCTGGGGCAGCCCCACCCCAAACCAGGCAGAGAGGTCTGCCCTAGAGCTGTCCTTGGCCCTGTCACTAAGAGCAAGGACCTTCTGAAGCCATGCCCTGGAGTGAGCAGCTGGCGAGTAGGGCAGATGGCTCTTACTGCCTGACACGGTCCTCTGCACCAAGCCAGGCATGGGTTAGGAAGGGGAGGGGGGGTGCTATTGCTACTCCCCTGGCTGGGATGGAAGAGTTGCTCTTTCACTGGCAAAAATGAGTCAAGACTCCCCTAAGGATCAAGGGGGGACCAGTGTGCAGTTCTACTGCCAACTTGGCACATGACACTGGGCAAGTCCTGGCTTTCTCATGACCTTGTTTACTCCTCTGCAAAGTGAGAGGCTTGTACTAGGCAGTCCTTTTCTCCTGAAGGCAGACCCCCAGTTCCTCCTCAACCCCACCAATCTGCATGGCCTGGCCCAGTGGTGGTGTGGTCTAAAGAACCCCTTCTTCCCCATAGCCCACCTGCCTGGCGGAGTTCAAGCAAATCCGGTCCATCAGGTGTCTCCCCCTGGAGGACGGCCAGGCGGTGCTGCAGCTGGGCATTGAAGGCGCCCCCCAGGTGAGGTCTCTGGGTCCCTGATGCTTGGAGCTCCACAGGTCCACCTGCAGGGAGGGTGTTTCCTCGGCGGCCTGACCAGGCAGGCCGGAGCCCAGGAGTTTCCTGGCTTTGGGGATCTTGTTAAGAAAACCACCCAGTGCTTAGACAGGATGATGATACCTTAGAAGGACATTCAAGAAACATTTTTCTTTAATGTCAGAAAAGTTGGTAGGGTAAGACTAGGTGACCAGTAATCAGGTACAAATCAGAGGGCTAAGTTTCGTCAAGGGAACAATAACTCAGAAACCAAGACCTCAGTGGGGAGGGGCACTGGGCTTTAGGTGGGTGAGAGAGCCAGAGACCTCAGGCTGCAGACCCTTCGTCTCTCTCCTTTCATCTGTCTGTCCTGGCCCATTTCCTCCCTCTTTGCTTTTCTCAGTTTCTGAGCACATAGTAGGTACAAGGCACTGTGCTCAGAGGCAAACAAGTAAGGTCTGGGATACACTTTCAGAGAGCTCAGGGCGCTAGGTCTGGAGGGGTGACAGAGCGCCTCCTGGTGGCCAAGAAGAGAGAGAGCAAAGCCCAGGATAGTGGATGGCACTGGAGCAGGTGGCATGTCCTGCGGGCCTCCTGCAGCCCTGGGAGGCCAGCCCCTGGTCGAGGCTCTGGGGTCTCACCCATGGCCGGCCCCTTCTCTGCAGGCTCTTTCCATCAAGACCTCGTCTCCTGCAGAGGCCGAGAATATGGCTGACCTCATAGATGGTTACTGCCGGCTGCAGGGGGAGTATGGGGGCTCTCTCATTGTCCACCCCAGAAAAGGTGAGTTCCACATAAAGGCAAAGGGTCCAGACTGGAAGGCAGCACAGCTGAGCCAAGAGATGCTAAGCCATTGACCAATAAGTGGATGAAGAGGCTTCTTACCAGGCCCCACCAGACACCTCTTGGGCCCATCCAGGCCACAGGCCCTGGCCTGTCCCTCCAACCCTGGCCCTTCTGGTCAAGGGCCACACAGAGGCCAGCTCCTGGAGGAAGCTCAAAACCATTGCTAGAATGTGGCTATGTGGTTGGTCCCATCTGTGTTCTCTGCTGGGGGCTAGAATCAGGAAGAAGGGGTTAGGGCAGGGACTCATAAAATCAGTCAGGAGTACCCCAGCTCTGGCCTGAGACTTCCCTGGCTTCCACTATGTGACCGGGGGGCATGGGAGAGCCAGGTGGGGGTCTGCTCGAGGGAAGCAGTGAGGTCAGCTGCTCGCCCGGGCCCTGTATCCCAACTCCAATCTCCCTACTCCCTCTTTTCTCCCCAGATGGTGAGAAGAGGAACAGCCTGCCTCAGATCCCCATGCTGTGAGTACAGAGGAAGCAGAGAATAGGGCGTGAGCCCCACCTGTGTTGCTAGGAGGAGAAAGAACTGGGGTCCCCACCTGTACCCCTAGTATATGCTAATACTGCTGGGTATTATCCTGAAGGCATCACTAGGGCCCCTCTTCTAGCCCCCCACCTACCATGGGTCCTGCTCCCAGATTGTTGCTGATCAGGACAGACTGCTTCTCCAAATGGGGTGGGTGGGAGAGTGGGGGCCGAGGCTGCCCAGGGCAATACTGCTGGACTCTGAGCTCATCAGCTCTTGCCCTTCACCCTCTACTACAGAAACCTGGAAGCTCGGAGGTCCCACCTCTCAGAAAGCTGCAGCATCGGTAAGCTGCCTCCCTTCTGCCTGCCTGCTCTCCTGACATTGCCAAAGGGTTCCTCCCAGCTACAAAAAAATTACCTTCCCCTATCACATCCCAATGATGGCTTAAATATATCGTGAATTGTAATAGCTAGCATGCATTGAGTAGTTACTACGTGGCACCATGTTTATCTCAGTCAGCTCGAGCTGCTGTAGTAAAACACCATAGACTGGGCGGCTGAAAAGTAGACATTAATTACAGTTCTGGAGGCTGGGAAGTCCAAGGTCAAGGCACGGGCAGATTCTGTGTCTGATGAGGACTGCATCCCTGGTTTGGAGATGGGGGTCCCCTCACCGTGTGCTCACATGGTGAAGGGAAGGGAGAGAAAGATATCACTCTGATATCTCTTCCCACACTAATGTCATTATGGAGACTCCACCCCCGACCTAATCACCTCCCAATGGCCCCACCTCCTAATATCATCCCTGCAGTTAGGACTTCAGTGTATGAATTTGGGAGGGACACAAATTTTCATTCATATTGGTATTAAATATGTAACAGGTATTATTTTATTCAGGCTTAACAATATTCCCCATAGACATTTGTTTCACATAAAGGGAATCTGAGATTAAAGGAGAGTAACCAACTTGCCCTAAATAACCTGCCTGGGAAGTCGGGAGCAGGAACTCCAGCCGAGGTCCCCAAGGCTCCGTGGCTGCTCCAAAGCTTGGAGTGTGAGCCTGGAACTCATCTGGTTCTCCCCACTCCCTGCCCTGTGCTCCACTGGACTCCAGTGGGGAGCCACACACCTCATTCCTGGCAGTTCTCACCAATGACGTCCTGCCCACGGGATGGGCCTTTCTTCTCTTTCCAGAGTCAGACATCTACTCGGAGATTCCCGATGAGACCCTGCGAAGGTCTGGAGGTAGGTCCTTACCTAATCACCATGATCGAACCCACAAAATGACATCATGAGGATTCACATCCCAGGGAACAACCTTTTCTAGGTGCGACCCAGCCAGGGGAAAACCCGAAACACCTTTAATTTAAAAGCCAAGATTATTCTTTTTACTCCCTGTACTGACCAACCTTTTGCACACCTGTGGAGCTGTGTGGGAGTGTGGGATTCCAAGAGTGTGAGCTGGGACTGAGTCTTCAGAGGGAGCAGGGTGATGGCTCTTCTCTGGGTCTGAGACGATGGAACCTTCTAGACTCTTCCCCAGCCCAGCCTCTGGGTTGTACCTGAAGTGTTGTGACACTCAGGCTCCCTAGGGCTGCTGGCTGGTCTGATGCTCAGTGACCCCCTGCTTCCTCTGTCTGTGCAGGGCTGCAGTATGGTGTCGCCCGTGAAGATGTGGTTCTGAATCGTATCCTCGGGGAAGGCTTTTTTGGGGAGGTCTATGAAGGTGTCTACACGAATCACGTGAGTTCCAGACTCTCCCCTGACGCTCCTCTTCTGCATGACTGAGGAGACAGGAGCTCCTCTTCTGCGTGGTAGGGTGAGACAGGAGCTCAAATCTGAACGGCAGGGAGACAGCCACCTGAGCTGGGGCCCCTTGTCCACTTGACACATGGCAGTCTTTGCAAAGGCCCAGTGAGTGAGGGAAAAGATGAGGGTCATTTCCAAATGCCAGAGCTGGAAGTGGAGGTGGGACCTGGAGAACACAGGCAGAGGTGGGGTAAAGACACAGTTCTGGGAAAAAGAAGGGCAGGACCCCAGCCAAGTTAGTCTCAAGGCCACAGATGGCAGGGCAAGGCTGGCTTTTGCAGTTGTGCTGCCAGCAGCCCTGGGGGGAAGGCCAACAATAAAGAAAGAGTCGACTGCAAGAGGGACTTTGTCTAACAAATGCAATCAGTGCAAACTGGTTTCTTATACCCTCAATGAATCCCCAACAATAAAAAAAATTAACTATGGGGAAAGGACCAAGGAAGGGGAAGGGAGGGGGGAGGTTTGCATGGAGGGAGGATAATGGGTCAGGCCACATCTATGGTGCATATTTTTATCTATAATAAAAAAAATAAAAAAATTAATTAATTAATTAAGAAAGAAAGAAAGAAAGAGAAAGGCCTAGCACCCACATGACGATGGCTTTGCAGGTGCTCCACCACATGCCCCTAACTTTGGGCAGGTCACATGGCCCTGGGTCTCAGCGTCCTCACCTGGATGGCTAGAGCCTGGAGTTATTTGACCACTAAAGCTCCATCCCATTCTAGCATAGTCTGATCCAAAAGAAAGGAAGTGGGGAAGGAAGGAGAAGAGAGGAAGGGAAAAGGGGAGGAGAGAAAAACAGGAGAAAGACGTCCCCAGCCTTCATTGGCTGGTGGTGATGTCCATGGAAGGGCAGGGTGACGCCAGGAGGGGACACGCCCTTCTGAGCACCAGGCTGGACTGTAGGGTCCTGGACACACTCTTGTTGCAGAAAGGGGAGAAAATCAATGTAGCCGTCAAGACCTGCAAGAAGGACTGTACTCTGGACAACAAGGAAAAGTTCATGAGTGAGGCAGGTAGGCGTCCTCTGGATGGGATTGAGACCCCTGGTGTCCAAGACAGGAGGAGCCAGGCCTGGGAAGTGAGGAAGTGGATGGGGGACGGTGTGAGCACTGCCGGGTCTGGATCGGAGGGGGGCTCTGCTCCCAGGTCTCCCGGCCCGGGACGGCTCCTGCTGGACCCTTGAGCCATCCTGAGCCGTCCTCTTGCCCCCTCTGCAGTGATCATGAAGAACCTCGACCACCCACACATTGTGAAGCTGATCGGCATCATCCAGGAGGAGCCCACCTGGATCATCATGGAGCTGTACCCCTACGGGGAGGTGAGCAAAAGGGCAGAAGGGGCTGAGGGTGCTGGGCCTGGGCGGAGCCATCCAAGGCTGGGCTCTTCCTCCTGGCTTCCCCATACAGCTGAAACAGCCCAAAGGCCCCATATGGAGAGGAAATTGCTGGAACATTTTGCCAGCTTTAGGTTTGCCCCACACACCCCCTGGGAAGGGTCAGGGGCTGCTGGCAGCCTGGCCCCCTGGCTCCATGTTGGAGTCACACCAGAGGTCTTGACCGCACCTCCCCTCCCTGCAGCTGGGCCACTACCTGGAGAGAAACAGGAGTTCCCTGAAGGTGCTCACGCTCGTCCTGTACTCACTGCAGATATGCAAGGCCATGGCCTACCTGGAGAGCATCAACTGTGTGCACAGGTAGGGAGAGGAGGAGAGGCAGGCAGCTGGCCCTTCCCCTGCCCCTGGGAGTCTAGGGGAAGCAGAGCTAGCGAGGGCACGGACCAGTGTTGGGATCCCAGCATTGTCCCCAGTGATGCAGCTTCTGAACCCACCTCCTCCTTATCAGTAAAATTAAAATCTGAGGTGTCTGGTTGGAGCTCAGTGCCTCTAGCCCCTCCACTGTGAGTGCCAGGACACTGCCTCCCACCTCGGCCAGAGCTCACTGTCCTCCAGCTGGCACACTTGGTGGGACATGGCCCAGGAAGAAGGGCTTGGGTTGCAGCAGTGCCAGGAAGATCCTGGTCCAGACACCACCCTGGCTCCCTGGGCTGCTGAGTCCCAGCCTCTCAGGGAGGCTGCATTTCTGTAGGACTGTTTCAGCCCTGGAACAGCCCATTGTCCACCTGCCCTTGCTCATGTCCCTGTCACAGAAACCTGATCCCACCACCATCAGTTGTGTGGCCTCATGCCTGATTCTACACAGAGTCACATTAGGGGACATTAACGCACATTCACTCATACGGTAAATATTATGAAACTCCTGTTCAGTGCCCGGCACTGTCCTAGTGTCAGGGACAAAGTCATGAGCAAAACAGACAGCCATCCTTTTCTTTGGGAAGCTTGCATTCTAGTGTAGGGGTCAAACCCAAGATGTTAACAGTCCCAGGCTAAGATGGTGGGACAGTAGGTTTGTTTCCTTTATTCATTTGCTTATTTTAAGTTGTTATGCTTTTAAGTCATCTTTTCAATAACAAAAGCAAAGGTTAGGCCCGGCGTGGTGGCTCATGCCTGTAATCCTAGCACTCTGGGAGGCCAAGGCAGGTGGATGGCCTGAGCTCTCCAGTTGGAGACCAGCCTGAGCCAGAGCAAGACCTCGTCTCTAAAAATAGCCAGGCATTGTGGCGGTCGCCTGTAGTCCCCACTACTCAGGAGGGTAAGACAAGAGAATTGCTTCAGCCCAAGAGTTTGAGGTTGTTGTGAGCTGTGATGCCATGGCACTCTACCAAGGGTGACAAAGTGAGACTCTGGAGTCACTTTACAATTGGCTGCCATCTGAAAATTTGCAGGAGCTGAGAGCTCTCAGAACCGTTGTTTGGGCTGGTGTAGGGATAAAAGAGTAGGAGGGAGGTTGGTGGCATGCAAAATGGCACAGAGTTTGATGTACCGTCGTAGGCTTTCCTACAATACAGCCTCTAACAAAACCAGGCTGTCCCGAACCCCTGGTAACAGAATCGTTTACCTTTATACCAAGAAGGTTGGGAAAGCACCAAATCTGCAGGGGTTCGTGCTGTGAGCCCTAAAGTTCCTATGAGGTTGTCTAAAACACAAAAACATGTCAGCAGGGCCTACGGTGGTTCCATGTGTGCTAAGTGTGGTCGTGACAGGATCAAGCGTGCTTTCCTTATTGAGGAGCAGAAAATCGTTGTGAAAGTGTCGAAGGCACAAGCACACAGTCAGAGAGCTAAATAAGAAAATGAAGCTTTTTTTGAGTAATAAAAATTAAGACTGAAAAAAAAAGCAAAGGTTAGGGAGTGGGCCCTGGCTGTGAGCCTGTGTCAACCAGGCAGGGAAACTCTTTCGGGTTTGGGAGCCATTCCAGGACATGGGGTAAACCAAGTCAGTGGTGCTTCTCCTAGGAGGGACCAGAGCTCAGCTCTTGGGTAGGTGACCTGGTTGCACCCTTTTCCTACCAGTAACCTGCCAGGCAAGTCCCTTTGGCTCTCTGTCCCGGCCCGCTCCCCTGCAGCAGAGGTCTCTGGCAGCCTCTATGTCAGGACACTGTGTGTGATCCCAGCACCCTAAGTGTCCATCTAAGTCAGCTCTGCCTCCACCGTGGCTGCTGTGATGATAAAACCAGAACAGGCCTACAGAAATGCAGGAAGCAGGACGGGACTCTGGCCGGGGAAGCTGCTGGGGTTCATCCCTGAAGAATCGGCAGGATGACAGCTTCCCCAGCACAGAAGACCGTGTGGGCACAGAAAGGGCATAGGGGGAGCAAGTCCTGGGAACCCAAATGGGTTTTGAGCTGGAGATTCATGAGACGGGCTGATGAGAGACGGACTGGCCTTCAGAGAGAAGGAGATGACAGGGTCCTATGCTTGTCGTGGGCAGAGGATTGGGCAGGCAAGACCACTAGGTGGGGGCCGAGACCCACAGACGCGGCCAGATTCTGCTCGAGCCTGGGTCTCTGGCTGCCATTCCTCTCCTTAACCTCTTTGTCTTACTAAAATGTTCCAGCTCCCATGGGGGGCAGCGCCTCACCCTGGTCTTGACATCCTTTCTTCCAGGGACATCGCCGTCCGGAACATCCTGGTGGCCTCCCCTGAGTGTGTGAAGCTGGGAGACTTTGGCCTTTCCCGGTACATTGAAGATGAGGACTATTATAAAGGTGAGGGGACATCCTGGCTCCTGCTTTGTCCCTGGAGAGTCACTGGAGCCTGTGACTGGGTGGGCCAGGACAAGGGTCTCTGAAGAGTAGACTGCACTTCTGGATAATTCTGGATCTTGCTCCCTACTTAACTCTTGCAAACCTGGTTGTCCACCTGAAGCCTCTGTGACTCGTCTTCCCATCAAATGGATGTCCCCAGAGTCCATCAACTTCCGCCGCTTTACAACAGCCAGTGACGTCTGGATGTTTGGTGAGCAGTGACTCTGGGGGAAGGAAAGGGCTCGGGGTTCTCCCTCCAGGACCAGGCTATGCGGGGGGTGCAGGGAGCAGAAGTCTGCCATCCACTCCCCAAGTTCCAAGGCTCCTGTTTTGCTGTAGCCCTGAGAAGTCCCAGAGGTCAGGAAGCCAGAGGAAGTAAGGGTGACACAGACTGAGGGCTGGCCTGGCCGTGTGGGGACATCTTCCTGTAAGAGTCTCCTGGGATGAGCGTGCACTCCCCCATGCAGCCCCAAGGACTAGTGTGAGGCCACTCTAGAGAGAGGCTCAAAGTCACAAATCTGAGGCTTGTTCTGAGAAGGAGGCACAGGGAGTTAAGAGGACAAAAGTGACGGCAGATGGTCAGCCCCTTACAGGACACAGGCGGTGCATAGTCCCACCCAGGAAAATCTCCTTGCTTGAAGCAGTGCCCTGAACCCCATAAATGCATCAATGTACAAAGTTGTGATTTAATAGAAAATAATTTTTAAAAAAGAAAGAAAATCTCATTGTTATTACTCCCATTCTCTAGATAAGGAAACCGAGGCTGGAATGAGTCAGGAGTTGGCCCACAATGCAGGGGCAGCAAGTGTTGCCACTGAGCTCTGATCTCCAGCTCTGAAAGGGGCTTCACTCCCTCCTAAGAGAAGGCACTGGGGGGTCCCAATGATGTCCCTCTGACTGCCTCCACCTCCTGAACCTTAAAGTGCCACCTCAAAGGGGCCTAGGGAGGGAGGCCTTAGTTCATGTACTGCAGATGTTGGTCACCAGTCCCTGGGAGGACCACTAAGCAGGCATCGCCCTGGGGTGCTGGGAGAAGGGGAGGATGACGCGGGCACCGCCCCTTGGCTGGGACCCAGCACTGAAGGCCACAGTGCTCCTGAAGGGAGGGCCAGCCTGTCCCCAGCGTGGGGCCTGAGCATCCTTCTTTCCCCAGCCGTGTGCATGTGGGAGATTCTGAGCTTTGGGAAGCAGCCCTTCTTCTGGCTGGAGAACAAGGACGTCATCGGGGTGCTCGAGAAAGGGGACCGGCTGCCCAAACCTGACCTCTGTCCCCCTGTGCTGTACACCCTCATGACCCGCTGCTGGGACTACGACCCCAGTGACCGGCCCCGCTTCACGGAGCTTGTGTGTAACCTCAGGTGAGTATGCTGCTGGCCAGCCACACCAGGCAGTTCCAGTGTCCCTCCCTAACAAGGCAGGGTCAGAGTCTCCACAGCTCTGCACAGCAGGCCTCCTTGTTCCTGCCTTCGGGGGGAGGGAGCTCAGGTTCAGGTTGGTGACCCCCACCCCCAGGCAGTGACAGGAGGTCTGGACTTGCACTCAGAATCTGCTTCTGACCACACACGTGTCCAAGCAAGATCGGCCAATCCTTCCAGCAGAAGTGGGGTACCAGACACTCCACATGGAGCTTGTAGCTCTGTCGGAGGAAGGAAGGCTGAGCCCAACCTGAGAGACAAGGTCACGGGGTGGGTTGGGGGAGCCTCACTCAGCTGGGTTCTCAGGGCTGAGCACGGTGCCTTGCCCACAGGATATGCTCAGAAAATACCTTCTAGGCTGAAAAAGCCTGAGCCCGTCTATCGTCAAAGAGCAGGGGCTCTTCACAGATGTGGCACTGGAAGCTCCATGCTTTGGCTTCTGCTTTCTCCTTTCAACTTTGATCATTCCTCCCAGATAGCAAGGAAGAGGGCAATTGTTGACCTGCTAACCAGACTGTGACAGAGGGGTCAACTTTCCCCCCTGAAAGGGGGATTAGGGGCTCACGGGCCCGGTCCTCCCCTCCTCAGGGACAGGGAGCTTGCTGGGGACAGGTGTCATCCATCAGGGGTTCAGAGTCCTCCCAGCCCCAAGTAGCCCACCTTCCGTCAGCTCTCCCATGGGTGGTCTGATGTCCTGTGGCTTCCTCCATGTCAACAAACTTTTCTTGTAAAAAGGCCAGACAGTAAATATTTGAGGCTTTTTGTAATTTATACAAGTCTCTATCGAAAACTGCTTATCTCTGCTGTATAGTTCAAAAATAGCCACAGACAATGCGTCCATGAACAGGTGCAGCGGGGTCCCAATAAAACTTCACTTGTAGACATTGAAACTTGAACTTCACATAGTTTTCATGTGTCATGACATATTTTTCTTCTTCTCATGTTTTCAATCATTAAAAAAACATGAAAACGTTCTAGTTTGGGCTCATACAAAAATAGATGTGGGGCCAAATTTGGCCTGTGGCTATCATTTGCTGACCCTTAATTTGGGAAATCTGGTAGTTAATTAACTATAAACACTGTGACTTTAAATATTGTGATCAACATGTCGGGGGTTTTTTTCTTTTGAGACAGCAAGAAAATAGCCCTAGAAATTGCCTAGGAGGGTGGCACCCCAGGGCGGTGCTGAGATGCCCAAGCCAGGGGCAGTGGGGGAAGACCCTGAATTGTTTTGTAGGGCAGGGGCTCCAACATGGTCTGTAAATCTTCTGATTTAAAGGGCCTCTCTATTTCTGTCCCTTTATTGAGACTCCCAATTAATTAATTCTAGACTCTTTTGTTGGTCCCTCATAAGAGAGATTCGAGAAGCCAAAGGGGTCCAGGAGAAAAGGATTTGAAAGGTATAATTGAGAGGTTGAAAGCTCTGAGCTGATGGAGGTGGGGAGTCTTAATCTATTCTGGGCCTGGAGAACCACAGGAGCTGTGCAGGTGTCTGTCTCCAAGCTGACAGGTGCCCCCATCAAAGGCACGCAGCCAAGCCCCCACCCTGGACAGACTGAGGAGCAGGCTTCCTAGTATAATCTGAAGAGCACTCTAAGCCACAGCCTGGCAGCCCCTCCTTAGAATTAAGAAAGGATTTTTATCAGTGTTTCCCAATCTTTGGGGGGGGAGGGGTAGGAAAGACCCTTTTAGTGGCAAATTTAAAATTTTTTTATGCAATAATAGTTACACTTTTAGAATCTTTTGATGGACAAAATGTAATGGGCCATATAGGCTCTGTAATGAAGTTTTTATTAGATAAAATATAATGCCTATGCATTTGAAAACACAGCACCAACTATCACATATTCAATAGTACATAATATTGTGTAGCCATATGAACATGTGGTTTCATGGACCCCTTGCAGTGACTCCAGAGTCCTCTGGATTCTGTGATTCTAGTTTGAAAAGCACTGGATTGGGTAAGAAAGGTGAGCATCATGCCCGCTGTTAATGCACGCCAGGGATGCCTTGGTGGGACTTTTCATGGGAAACAGGAGACATAGAATATAGTCCAGGGTCAGGAAATTGTCTGGGACATTGGAACTCTCCAATAACAGGGACAGGAGAGCAAGGACAGGGCTAGAGGGAAACTTCTGATGCTGGGCCGGGCTGGGACTGGCTCTACAAGTACTTTCTCCCACCTCTGGTCTGTTCCTGTGATCCTCCCAACCTCAGTGTGGGGGTGGCCTCAGGGCCCACATTCCAGGCCACTCTGCAGGGACAGGGAGATGGAAGCAGGATCCAGTAGTCTTCCTACAAACAAGAACCACTGAGGAGCATCTTACTTTGACCTTGTTTCTCTCCCCTCATCTGACCTGACTCCTTGGCAGTGATATTTATCAGATGGAAAAGGACATTGCCATGGAGGAAGAGAGGAATGCTCGCTACCGAACCCCCAAAATCTTGGAGCCCACAGCCTTTCAGGAACCACCACCCAAGGTAAGCCTAGTCCTGGCCTCGTGGATTCTATGAGTCACAGCAGAGGTGGATCACTGTCTGACCCACTCTCCTCTCACTACATAGGCCTTTCATCCCCACTTCCATCAACACTGAGCTCAGGCCATCACACCAGGGCCCTGGCAGGTGAAATCAGAGACACGGGCACCTTGTGGGATGGCAGGTCAAGAATCGTCCCTCCAAAGCTTTCCTTGACAGGCTAGAGGCTTCTAGTAGTATTTTAGGGGACACACAGATGGAGGATATCCTAGACCCCTTCAGTCTAGTCTCTGTTGTCCGTGTCATTTGTGGCAGCCCTGAGCCCCACACCCAGGGCCCTATTGCTGATAGGTGGATGGGTTTTGAGAGATCATGCCTGTGTTAGCCAGGTAGAGCTGCTGTAACAAACTATTGCAGACCAGGTGGCTGAAACCACAGAAATTTGTCTCTCACAGTTCTAGATGCTGGAAAGTCCAAGATCAAGGTGCTGATGTCTGGTGAGGGCTCTCTTTCTGGCCTGCAGACAGCTGCCTTCTTACTGTGTCCTCACCTGGGAGACAGGGGGAGAGAGAGAGAGAGAGAGAGAGAGAGAGAGAGAGAGAGAGAGACACATCTGGTCTCTTTTCTTCTTCTCATAAGGTTGTTAATCCCACCACAGGGCTATAACCTCATGATCTCATCTAACCCTAGTCACCTTCCAAAGGCTGCACCTCCTAATACCATCACCTTGGGGGTCAGGGCTTCAACATATGAATTGAGGGAGGAGACACAGACATTCAGTCTCCAACAAAGCCCAGTTCAGTTCCTATTGCCCCACATATCCTTCCCCTTCCCTCAGGCCCAGCTCAATGTTCATCTCCAAGAAGCTTCCATAAGTGCCTGAGCCCCTCATGGCCTCCTACCCCTGAATGTCTGTGGCTCTGGATCTCTGATTTTGCAGGTGCTCCCACATGTAGGAAGTCTACACATGCCCAGATCATTAACCCTACCAATAAGCAATATCCCTAGGAGGCAGAGAGGCGATCTTTTTGTCCCATCCCATCCCTCAGCAGGTAATGGGTGCTCAGGAAGTGGATGGAGAGTGATTTTATGATAATTTTGCTTGTCAACTCTCCTTTCTTCTGAACAAGCCTGAGCTATCTCCAACCTGATGTTCCCCTGGTCATCTGGGTTCACTCGAGGAGAGATCCTAGGGACTGACACGTCTCTGTGTTCTCTCTCCAGCCCAGCCGGCCCAAGTATCGGCCCCCTCCACAAACCAACCTCCTGGCTCCCAAGCTGCAATTCCAGGTAAATACGGAACCAGGGCTGGGAAAGTTCACGTGCGTCCCTCATCCAGGCCCTTCCAGAACTCCGTTCTTGTGCCTTTGAGGAGCAATAATCACCTGCAGAGTGATGGAGAAGACCTGTGTTAGCTCTTCTTTGGTGCCCAAAACAGAATTTAAACTCAGATCAGAAAAATAAAAGTGTAATCCTGTCAGGCTGCCTTTAGCTGAGACCCGCCTCACGCCCGCCCAGTCCCTCTGTTTCCAGAGTCCTCTGCTTCATGTGCCTGCCTGCAGCTACTGTCCTGTGTCCAAGGCCCTCTGGCCCCCCGCCCTAAGCAGAGCCTTCTAAGGAGTCCCAGGAGCTGGAGACAATGATGTTCTTCAGAGAAGGGGTCTCTCCCTGGAGTTCCCCACGAGACCCCGGCCCATTGGCAGAGCGTCACTCCACCTCCACCCTCACTAGCCACGATCCTCCCCAAGCTGTGGGGTCCTGACTGGGAATGCTCCTACCCTGTGTGTCACTCGTACATCTGGGAGAGAGAGCGCCCAGCCTCCTCTCATTTCTTCTCTTTTATCCCTCAGATCAGAGTCATTGCTCAAAAAATGGAGCATCTCAATGAATAGAAACCATGTTCATGTATGTGGTGCTCTTTATGGCTATGTATTTCTTCTCAAGGAAATGTCAAATGTGCCAAATGTGCCAAAAACAAGCCTATCCAAGAACTAATAAGTCCTTTTCATGTGGAGAAAAAGACTTGGTTCAAAAGGCGGAAGCAGGTGGGCAGCGCCTGTGGCTCAAAGGAGTAGGGCGCTGGCCCCATATGACAGAAGTGGTGGGTTCAAACCCAGCCCCAGCCAAAAACTGCAAAAAAAAAAAAAGGTGGAAGCAGGGTGGCACCTGTAGCTCAGTGGGTAGGGCTCTGCCACAAACACCCGGGCTGGCAGGCTCGAATCCGGCCCAGGCCAGCTAAACAACAATGGCAACAGCAACAAAAAAAATAGCTGGGTATTGTGGCAGGCACCTGTAGTCCCAGCTACATGGGAGGCTGAGGCAAGAGAATCGCTTAAGCCCAAGAGTTTGAGGTTGCTGTGAGCTGTGACACCACGGCACTCTACCAAGGGTGGAAGCAATGTCCTTATAAATGAAACATACCTATATTTAAAATAGGGATAATTGTTTTGGATGTGTTACTTAGTTCAATGTAAGCATTTCACATTGTATATCGAAGCAGTACCCTGAACCCCATAAATGCATCAATGTACAAAGTTATGATTTAATAAAAAATAATTTAAAAAATAAAAATAAAGTAATCATGGTATGTTAAAAAAATAGGGATAATTTTTTAATTTAAAAAATTCAGACATAATACAAATCTGTGGGTTAATCATATCTGTCAGTTTGTCACATGACTCAAGCGTAACTCTTTTCCTAAGAGTCCTGAGGGAGGAGAGCTGGTCTCAGTAGGGCAATGACGCATTGGCCCCCTTGTGCACAGAGCACCATAGAGGAGGATGCTGGATGCAGGAGAGGCCATATTTCCCAGACAGGGCCAAGGAAAGGTCCGCACCGTGTCCTTGATCAGCTCCTGGGGAGCAAGCCCTGTGCCCCATGGTGCCCACGCATTGTTTCTTTGTGCTCGCGTTTGTAGCAGCTAATTGTCCCCCTTCTTGCCTCGTCCTGTGTCTTGTGCTTCTTTGCTTCTCCTGAATAGGTCCCTGAGGGTCTGTGTGCCAGCTCTCCCACGCTCACCAGCCCTATGGAGTACCCATCTCCTGTTAACTCGCTCCACACCCCACCTCTCCACCGGCACAATGTCTTCAAGCGCCACAGCATGCGGGTAAGAAGGTTCTGCATGCTGGGTCCCAGCCCAAACCGAGAAGGCTGCTGGAGGGAGGTGGCCAGGGACACCGGAAACCCTGTGTCCTGAGGCTCTAGAGGTGCCCTCCATGCCACCATGCTCCAATCAGTCCACTGATGGGCTCAGTGGCTCCCTTCCCTTTGCAAACATATCTGTGTCTGGGAGTCAAGCCAGGCTTTGCTCCCTGAAACACCAGCTGGATCTGGACCTGCCCTGGTCTGTGCAGGTTCTATGGCTGTAATGTAAAAATCTCTCCCTTTCCTGAACCCCCAGGGTAGGGTGGTCCACAGCAGCATGAAAGCCTGTGAGCTCAGAGCTGCCGAAGTCAGGTGGAGTTAATGAGTCCTGGAAGCTCCGTCCCACCCTGCCTGCCTAACTTCCTGATGGGTTTGGTTGCTAAATCTCAGCCGAAGGAAGGGATTCCTGTGGTGGCTGCTGCTGCTGCTTTTGTAAAGGTTGCTTCTGGGTGTGGAGGAGCTTAGGGACTAGTGTTAATATAGGCTCAGCAGCTGGGCAGAGCACGGGGCTAAGCCCCTGCCCCATCACCTCTCCATGTCAAATGCCTTCAAAGCCCTGAGACTTTCACAGACTACCTTCTGTCAGGTCTTCTGCAACAAAAACACCTTTGCTTATAACCAGCTGCCCGCTGCTCCCAACCATCTTCCTTAATACATGGCAACTTAGAATACATGGCACCAAGATCTGCTGTGAAATTTCCCCTCATTGTTTTCTTTTATATTAATTTAACCAATTTTTATCTTTCCATATGCTTAACAACCATAAAACTCTATTTTTAAGCATGCACTATAATTCAGGTTGTGTTCAGTTCCTCCACCCTCCTGCCTTTGACTTTTTATTCATAATTAATTAAGTCCTACTGGGTTTTGCTTTAAAATGTGTTCCTTTGGAAAGATGCTATTTTGCACATCGGAGGGGTACTGCCTTTGTCTGAGCCCTGCTCCTCATCGAGGACTTTGTTCAGCTCCACAGAGACAGGCTGTGCAGCTGGAGAAAAGGCCTTTGTGTCAGGAGTTTATAAGTAATTGCCATGAGAAAAATCTCTCTGAAAGAACATAATGTCCTCAAATAAACAAGCTCCCCCAAAGTTGAAACTATAAGCTACATTTTATGACATAGATCAGAAACATGGAGAAAGTCTCTTCTAGGTAAAATACTGAGAGGGTATAATAGGCTACCTGCAAAGCCTTTCAAAGCACTTAACAAAAATTCAGAGATGCTTTTCCCACAAAACCAATTTTTCTAATTACTGGCTCTATTGCCTGACTCATGTGGGGGTCTGTGGGATGCCACACTGGAACTAGGATGGCAATAATCTCTCCCTTGAAGACCTCACAATTGAGATTTTAAATGGTCACATTCCGTAAACAGGTACATCAGCGGTAAGTCCAGCGCTATCTGTGGTGCTGAAGACGGAACCCAGCGGTTCTGCCTTCAAAGAGTTTATGGTCAGCCAGAGGGAGGAGGCCAGGTGCACATTTACCTGTCATCACAAGCCAGAAGGCTTAGGTGCCACAGAGAGGAGGGCCACTCCTTCCAGCTGCTTTTTTCCAGCTATGCCTTAAAGGAGGGAGCAGATTTGGACAAGAAAAAACTGGGATACAAGGAATAAAAGAGGAAGAGATATGAGTAGTGGCCAAGATTGAGTGTTGAACTGTATTGTAATATTCAAGTATGTTTGTAGGGTTCAGTGGGGAAACTTTTAGGAGGTTTATCAGGGATTATGGCTTGCTAAAATTAGGTAGAGGTCATCTTTAGCATTTTCTGCTAGTGACTTGTATGTAAATGCCACTTTGAAGGAAAGGAACGAAGGGAGCTCTAGCTTGGGTGTTATAGAAGAATACTGCCTCAAAAAACGGGACCCCCTGGGTTTTGTACAATCAAGAGTATGCCAATAACACGCCACCTCTGTCAGTCCAGGAGACCGGGGGTTATCATGGGCAGCATAAGAAAAGCATGGGAAAGAGTGCAGTAAAATAGAAAGGCATGCAATACCTTCTTTTATTATTTTTTTTTTTTATACTTTTGAGATAGAGACTCACTTTGTCACACTTAGTAGAGTTCTGTGGCTTCATAACTCACAGCAACCTCAAACTCTTGGGCTCAAATGATCCCCTTGCCTCAGCCTCCTGAGTAGCTGGGACTACAGGCGCCAGCCACAATGCCCAGCTATTTTTTTTAGAGGTGGAGTCTCACTCTTGCTCAAGCTAGCCTTGAACTCCTGAGCTCAGGTGATCCACCTGCCTCAGCTGAGTGCTAGGATTACATGCGCCACTGCACCTGACCCACAATACCTTCTATTTCCAAACTAGCAGCTAAAACTATGTATAGTCCAAAGTCTCACAGATGAGTTAAAACAAGGGTTAAATTAACAAAACTGGGAAGAGGGAGACTTTAGCTTATATCTGTAGAGCTATAGGTAGTATTTCTTCACATTTTGCCCTCATTTTATCTATTAGCTCTTGCATTTCTTCTAACCTTTCATTAAATAACCCAAGCTATTATCTTAATAAAGAATGTGACTTATTAGGAAGCCGTGATTAATGGGTAGACCAAGGACTCAGAGACAGCACCACTGCCCCTCGAAACTTCCAGACTTGCTGCCTGGGTGCTTATGGAAATAAGCACCAAAGGGTTTCCAGAAGGCTGGCTTTGAGTTTCTAAATCTATTAAATGACATCACACATGCCAACTGACAAAACAATATTAGGGTAATCCCTAGAAGATGAAACTTCATTGATAGGCCATGTAACCGTTCTAACGTGGTGCATGCTGGATGACGTGTGTTCAGGTTTGATATCACATCGCAACATAGGCCTGAGCTCGGGACTTGCACCCAATAACAACTATCTGCATATAGGAAGCTTTAAGAGCTAACATATAACAAAAAAGCAGCTGGCAAGGCTCTTCAGAGGACTATCCCTCCTCTGGATCCAAGGACAGGGTTCACCGTGTCCTCCTGCTTCCTTCTACATCCTCGCAGGAGGAGGACTTCATCCGCCCCAGCAGCCGAGAGGAGGCCCAGCAGCTGTGGGAGGCCGAGAAGATCAAGATGCGGCAGATCCTGGACAAGCAGCAGAAGCAGATGGCGGAGGATTACCAGTGGCTCAGGCAAGAGGAGAAGTCCCTGGTGAGTGAGCCCTGACCCCGGCTGGGGTTCTGTGCCCTGTGGCCCTCCACGTCCTCGTCCACAACCCCCAGCTGGCTGAAGCAAGTGCTCCCCATGCATTTCTGGAACCCTAAGACCTTCACTTTGTTTTCCTCCTCTGCAGGACCCCATGGTTCACATGAATGACAGGTCCCCGTTGGTAAGTCAGCAGGGAGGTGTCTTCCTTAGAGCCAAGGCCTCCCTACACCACAGGACCCCCCACCTCTTGGCCCTGGGCCCTGGGCCCACCCAGCTCTTCCTCAGTTGCACCCATGTGGCAGCCTCCACGCTGCCCTGTCCAGAGCTCTCGTGTGACCTACACCCTCAGCACTACCATGGCCTTTAATGGGGCTCCTCAGCCTCCCAGCAAGGTGGCTTCTGACTGGGAGCTCCAAGACCACCCCCCTGCATGGCTCAAATCTGTAAACACAGTGGAGGAGCTGGGGACAGATGAAGGGGGAGAGTGGGTTTTCCCGAGAGCTGCCTGAGTGATGCTTCTCTCTCTTCCCTTCCCTCCAGACACCAGAGAAAGAGGTTGGCTACAGTAAGTGTTCCTGCTCTTTCTTTGGGAGAGGGTTCTGGTTGGCATCTCACACAGAGCTATTGGCCTTGCTCATTGCCCAGTGCCAGGAGGAGCAGCGTCTATTCTAATCTGAGAAGCACCTGCGTTGCCTTAACTCCGAGCGTGCGTGCGAGGAGGGCCGGCTCGCCCGCTTCCTGTGCCTCCCTCCCGTCCCTCTCTCAGGCTCTCTTCCCAGATCATCTCCCTCCTGCATTTGGTTGGAGGAGCTGGGGCTTCTCCCTTCCTATTTCCAGCTCACCTTGTCGAAGAGCCCTCATGGAGGAAAATCAAGTAGCTCTCCCACCTCTCCCAATGCACACTCGCGTTCTCCAGGCCCTGGGGACAGAAGACAGAAAGTGGAAGGGGCAGCTGAGCCCACAGGGTCTCCAGAAGCCTCTGCAGAAGGCAGGGAGGGAACAGCCAGCAGGGAGCTCAACTCCTGCCTGGATCCCAGAGGGTGGTGCTGATGATGGTGGTGACAACAGTTAGAGAGAGCTTAAACAAATCAGATATGGGCCAGTGTAATGAGGCACAGGAAGGTTAAGTAATTTGCCCAAAGTCACACAGCTAATAATTAGCAAAGCTCACATTTGAACCCGTGCATTTTGGCTCTAGAATCCCTTCTGAGCTAAGGCTCCTATTTTAGAAATGAAAGTTAAGGCCCAGGGAGTGGATACAAGCTGCCCTGCGGGCAGAGCTCTTTGGCAGCACAGGTGACAGCAGAGCTGGGTGTTCTGACTTGCACTGCACAGCTCACTCTTCTAGCAGTCCATAGGCACATGTGCGTCTCTGCACATCAAAGTGGGAGGAAATGAGACTCTGCTGCTGTCTCCGTTCCTTCAGCCCCAAACACTCAGGGCAAACCATTAGAGGATCCTCCCAGATCCCCCCCACTTGAGGAGCTGCTGACTCACCTGGGGAAGGCCCCATAGGTTCCTGCTGCCTTCCACGCTGGAGGCTTCTCCCTCAGAGACTTCTAGGCCACCGAGTCTGCTGTTTCCCAGGCCTGGTGTCTACCCAGGGAGGAAGCCCACAGCTAGACCCCATGGCACTCTCTCCATCTTGACCATGACTTTGAGTTTTTCTTTCTATGAAAGGGACAACAGTGCATGTCCCCAGTTACTGAAAAACCAAAAGAGAGAGACCAGAAGGTCATTTTCTCTGCTGGCTTCCTGGAACTTGCGTTTCACTTCCTTGGGGTCTCCTAGAGGACCCCATGGTTCACATGAATGACAGGTCCCCATTGGCAAGTCACCAGGGAAGGTGTCTTTCAGGCTCAGCAGGTACAAAGGGAGGGACTGGGGTGCTTAGATCTCCCCCACTCACTGTGCTTTTCATTGCAGTGGAGTTCACGGGGCCCCCGCAGAAGCCACCTCGGCTGGGTGCACAGGTATGTGTCAGCTCTGCTGAAACTGATGACAGATTCGATTTGGAGTCCCCAAGACTGAAGACTAGGCATTACTCAAATGCCACGCTTCCTTAGATAGAATCTAATACAGGATCCTCTTTAGATAAAGGCCCAGAAAGGGCAGGCACCTTGCTTAAGGCCACACAGCTAACTTGTGTACACTCAAGGTGAAGAACCAGTCTCCAGTCCCCTGTGTCCCTCCAACTTGGACGAAAGTTCATCAGTCCAGCCTTGGGGGTGGAGCCCCCTCCTTCTCAAGCCTCTTCCGTTTGCTCACAGCAGCTCCTTGTCCTCACAGTAGCCCCTAGATGGGAGCTGGCTTTCTTTATTCTGGACAGTGGTTGTAACCCTTGGCTGTCATTATAATCACCTGAGGAGCTTTGAGGCTACCAGAATTCCATAACCACGTGACGGTTTGGTTGGTCTGGCCTGAGGCTGCCACTAGTATTTTGTTAAGATTCCCTGACTGGAAAATCACTGGCCTGGACTAGAAGGCAGAGAGGCAGCCCTGGGACAGGGCACTACTATTTCAGAGGTGAATCCTTTCAGATCAGGCTAGTGGCTGAGTTGGCATTGACTGAGCCTGCCCATGAAGAATGGTAGCGTCCCCCAACTAATCCACCTCTGGCCTTCTGCTTCTCCCCTCAGTCCATCCAGCCCACAGCCAACCTAGATCGGACCGATGACATGGTGTACCTCAATGTCATGAAGCTGGTGCGGGCTGTGCTGGACCTCAAGAACGAGCTCTGCCAGCTGCCCCCCGAGGGCTACGTCGTGGTGGTGAAGGTGTGAGCTGGAGCAGGGTCAGGGGAGGCAGAGGCTGCTCCCTCAGCCCTGGAAGGATAGGGGCTGTCCTTCCTTGCTGGCCAGCAGATCCCCTTACAGCACGGTGGCTGAGGGGACTTGAGGCTCAGAGGGCAAGCACCACCCCAGAAGCACTCTCCATGAGGGAAGTGTGGCCTTCTTCCACAGCAAGAGGTGACAATCCCCCTGCTCTCTCCTCTCCCCAGAATGTGGGGTTGACCCTGCGGAATCTCATCGGAAGTGTGGATGACCTCCTGCCCTCCCTGCCATCATCTTCACGGACAGAGGTGAGTGTCCTTGTCCCAGTCACTGCCAAAGCTTCTCCTGCACCTGCACCTGTCCCTGTGCCTCCCTCCAGAGGCTGCGAGGACCATTTGGCAGCCTCTCTCCTGCTTACAGAGTCCACAGCAGGGACTTCAGCACCGCACATCTGCTCAGGTGCCACCAGAGGGCTGAACCGACACCCAGGGATCCAGCCAGCTTTGAGGGCAAATGTCTTAGTTGAGCCCCCAGATGACTGCAGTGAATTCTTCTTGAGTGAGGGTGTGCCAGGGAGAACACACCTTCCTTTTCTCCTGTCCTACGCGGGATTATCAGAGCAGGCCCAATCTGGTCACAAGGATCCCCCCTGTAACAGGGAGACAGGAGGGTCCAAGTCAGAGGACAGGGGCCTGATGATGCCCATAGAGATCAGAGTGATGTGACTGCTGGGAGGCAGCTACAAGCCCAGAAAGGCAGCAGCCTCTACAAGGAGGAAAAATCAGGAACAGCTTCTCCCCTAGACTCTAAAGCCTCTAGAACAATGGTTCTCAACCTTCCTAAGGCCGCAACCCTTTAATACAGTTCCTCATGTTGTGGTGACCCCCAACCATAAAATTATTTTCAGCAACGAAAGTTTTAATGGTCTTAAAAAAAATCAAACCAGCCATAATATTCTCTAAAGCTAAAGCCTAATTCAGAGCACGGTCTTAATTCTCTTAAGTTCTATGATGGCTGAGAGGTGAGAAAGCTGCAGAAGAAAAGTTGAAAGCTAGCAGGGGGTGGTTTTGAGGATTAAAGATGTGACTGAATTACTGCAATCACATGATACAACTTGGACTCCATAACATAAAAATACAAGGTGGACCAGCAGCAAGTTATGCAGAATAAGATGAAGGGGGCTCCACTAAACAACAGATTTTCAATAGAGACCAAACAGGAATAAAATGACACCTAGGACTTTCATAACTAGAGAGACATCAATGCTTGGCCTCAAAGCTTCAAAGGGACACGTTGACGCTCTTGTTAGGAACTAATGCAACTGATGACTGTAAGTTGAAGCCAATGGTCAGTGGCCATTCCAAAATCTCTTAGACTCTTAAACATTATACTAAATCTACTCTGCCTGCGCTCTATAAAAGAAACCACACAGCACACTTGTTCACAGCATGCTTTACTGAATATTTTAAGCCCACTGTTGAGACCTACTACTCAGAAGAAAGATTCCTTTCAAAATATTGTGCTCATTGACATGGACCTGGTTACCAAGAGCTCTGATGGAAACGTACAAGGAGATGAATGTTGTTTTCATACCTGATAACATAATATCCATTCTGCAGCTCATGGATCAAGGAGTAATTTTGACTTATAAGTCTTATTCTTTAAGAAATACATTACGGGAGGCACCTGTGCCTCAAAGGAGTAGGGCGCCAGCCCCATATGCCAGAGGTGGTGGGTTCAAACCCAGCCCTGGCCAAAAAGAAGCACATTTTGTAAAGCTATAGCTGCTATAGATAGTGATTCCTCTGATGGATCTGAGGAAAATAAATTGAAAACCCTCTGAAAAGGATTCACCATTCTAGCCGCCATTAAGAACGTTTATGATTCACGGGGGGAGGACAAAATATCAACATTAATAGGAGTTTGGAAGAAGTTAATTCCAACCCTCCTGGATAACTTTGAGAATCTTAAGACTTCACTGAAGGAAGTAACTGCTGACGTGGTGGAAAGAGTAAGAGAACTGAAGCCTGAAGAGGTGACTGAATTGCTGCAATTTCACGATAAAACTTGAACAGATAAGGATGGATGATGGGTGAGCAAAGAAAGTGGTTTCCTGAGATGGAATCTACTCCCGGTAAAAATGCAGTGAACATTGTTGAAACGACAGCAAAGAATTTAGAATATTACAGAAATAGAGTTGATGAAACAGCAGCAAGAGCTTGAGAGGACTCACTCCAATTTCCAAAGAAGTCTGGTAGGTGAAATGTTATCAAAAGGCATCACGCGCTACCGAGAAGTCTCTTGTGAAAGGAATCGAATTGACGTGGCAAACGTCTTTGTTATCTTATTGGAAGAAATTGCCACAGTCACCCAAACTTCAGCGACTACCACCCTCATCAGCCAGCACCATCAACATCAAAGCAAGATGCTCTACCAGCAAAAATATTATGATCCTTTGAAGGCTTGGATGATCCACAGCGTGTTTTTAGCAATAAAATATTTCTAAGGAAGGTGTGGACATCATTTTCTAGGCAAAATGGTATTGCACACTTAGTGGAATACAGTGTGGAGTAGTCTCTATAAAACATAACTTTATGTGCACTGGGAAACCAAAGAGTTCATGGGACTCTCTTTATTACAATATTTGCTTTATTGAGGTGGTGTGGAACTAAATACATATTACCTCCAAGGTATCCTGTACTCAGCAATGGGCTAGCACTGGGGACATAGCAGTAAACCAAACACAGTCCATGATTGTTTTGTTTTAAGGCAGAATCTTACTCTGCTATCTGGGTAGAGTGCCATGGCATCATAGCTCACAGCAACCTCAAACTTTTGGGCTCAGGCGATCCTCTTGACTCAGCCTCCTGAGTGACTGGGACTACAGGGGCCCGCCACAACCCCCAACTAGTTTTGCTAGTTTTAGTAAAGATAGACTCTCATCCTTGTTTAGGCTGAGAGTCAAGCAATTGCTCCTGAGTTCAAGCAATCCACCTGCCTTAGCCTCCCTGAGTTCTAGGATTACAGGGTTGAGCCACTGTGCCCAGCCATCTCTGGTGTCTTGATTTGACAGTAAACTGCCACCTTTAACCCTGCGCATTCACCCAGTGTGTGCAGTGTCTGTTCCACTGGATCAACCTGGGCTGGTGTGGGGTGGGCTGGATCTGGGATGTCTGTGACTTCAGCCCTTCAGAGCCAACTCCAGCCTGCACAGGGCCTTCAATTCAGCCCAGACCTAGGTCTGATTTGCACCCAGGGAACACCTAATGGCCTCAGCCAATGTGCCAGTGGCACCCAGGTGGCTTCCCAATCCTCCAGGCATAAACTCTGCAACCCCTCCACCTCTCCCATATGCTCTTCCTACAGATTGAAGGGACCCAGAAACTGCTCAACAAAGACCTAGCGGAGCTTATTAACAAAATGCGACTGGCGCAGCAGAACGCAGTGACCTCCCTGAGCGAGGAGTGCAAGCGGCAGATGCTCACAGCCTCGCACACCCTGGCCGTGGACGCCAAAAACCTGCTGGATGCCGTGGACCAGGCCCGGGTTCTGGCCAACCTGGCCCACCCGCCTGCAGAGTGACCCAGCACAGGGGCTGCCTGCCTGCGTCTTTCACCCCCACTTCCTCCTGTACCTTCCCCACCCTGCCTGAGTCATGTGGGTCTTCTTGGGGGGAAGACCTGGCCACTCTGCATGACCCCCTCCCCACCTCACCCTAGACTGAGCTGCTCAGGCTGCAGGTGGACCGAGAAGACCCTGGGCTGTGGACACAGGGGACGGGGTGACAAAGATGGCTTGGAGGAGGCACTGCTGCCACCTGGCCAGCCCTCCCCATCACAGTCTGACTCATGCTGGGTGCTTGTAGGGGGTCACATGGTGCCCCCAGTAGCCAAGATGGCTTTACACATGGACACAGCTGGCCTATTTGGGAACCAGGCTGCTCCTCCTCCTTCCTTTTCTGCCCTCAGAGGTCCCCTGATACACAGATGGGCCCAGGAGGGGCTTTATTTGGGGGTCAGGGGGCTGGTGAGAGAAGAGCCTGGCATTCTTGTACAGTGTATATTGGAGTTTATTTAATGTGAGTTTGGTCTGTACTGACAGCTGTGTGCCCTCCTGAGAGGAACCTGGAATGCAGTCCAGGAAAGAGCTAATAGGGAACAGGGGCACAGTATGCTGTGTTGTCAACAACCAAGAGTCAGGGAAAGACATGGAGAGACGGGAGGACTCATGGAGAGACTGGAGGACTCATGGAGAGATGGGAGGACTCCTGGAGAGATGGTAGGACTCGTGGAGAGACGGGAGGACTCACAGAGAGACAGGAGGACTCACGGGGAGATGGGAGGATTCACAGAGAGATGGGAGGACTCATGGAGAGACAGGAGGACTCACAGAGAGATGGGAGGACTCGTGGAGAGATGGGAGGACTCGTGGAGATATGGGAGGACTCACGGAGAGACAGGAGGACTCACGGGGATATGGGAGGACTAGTGGAGAGATGGGAGAACTCACGGAGAGATGGGAGGACTCACGGAGAGACAGGAGGACTCACGGGGATATGGGAGGACTAGTGGAGAGATGGGAGGACTCACGCAGAGACGGGAGGACTCACAGAGAGATGGGAGGATTCGTGGAGAGACGGTAGGACTTGCGGAGAAATAGGAGGACTCGCAGAGACGGGAGGACTCACGGAGAGATATGTCCAAGTCAGGGCCTTGGGCTGGATCTGCTGTCTCCTACCCTCTCTCCTTCTCCGTTTCTTCCTTTCCTTCCTTTCTCCTCTCTTTTCTTACTTCTTCTCCTTTTACCTCCCCTTTTCTCGTGTGTTTGTGTAGAACACTCTTTTACCTTCTTTCTATTTGACTTGTGGTTGAATTAAAATTGTTACCATTTGCTTTGTGGTTTCATTGTTCTGTTTACTTAATCTGACCTTTTAGGGAGAATGGTCACTCCACTGCAGCCACACCAGCCAGGAGCCCATCAGCACTGGGCATTGGCCAAGGAGGGGGGATGGGGACACGGGAGGGGGGCCATTGTGTGCTCCCCCCACTTTGCCCCTGCATGGGCAGTTGGGGATGGAATGCCCCCTGTCATTCCTCTCTCTGCCAGGCCTTGGAGGGGCTTGGGTGACATTGATGATGGTAAAGTGGGGCCATGACAGGGTCCACGCAGTTGAAGGATCAGCGGACTCAGCTTTGTTTCATCTCTTTACTCACATGTACGATAGGCAGGAGGCACCAGGCGGGCAGGACTGGGAGCCTGGACCAGGAAGCCCAGAGGCAAGGAGGAGGGGACGGGGCCCAGGACACATGCTCAGGTGCAGGCAGGAGCCAGTGACCAGAATGGGCCCCCCGTGGAGCATCCTGGGAAAGAAACGGGAAGTGGGAGCCAGGGTGTCGCCAGCAGGCAGGCTTCCCTTCCCTGGGTCTGTCAGGGAGCAGTGTGTAGGTGTTCGGCAGGAGAGGCCCCAAAGACCAAATGCAAACCAGAAGCTCGCTCTGCTCAGCTTCCTGCCCAAAGTGGCCACACTGTCCACAGAACCCAGTGCCCATGTCTGTTAGCTGCTGAGGTCCTGCCCTCAGGGGCTGGACAGAGCTCAGGCTGATCCCCACTCCTGATACCCAGGAGCAGCAGCTCGGCCAGGTTCTGCACACAGCTGCAGCCCCCCAAGTGCGTAGTCCGAGGCACAAGAACAGCTACGAGAAGGGTTCAGGGCAGGTCAGGCACATCTCGGGCTCTGGGAGGAACAGGCTGGGAAGGGCACAGTCCTACAGCTTTGCCCTGAACACAGTGGTCTTGGGTCCAAGATGGTCCAGTTCATTCACTTCAACCACGCAGAGGTGCCGAGTGCTGATCATGACTCACCTGGAGCTATGCTGGGTGCTAGGCCCCAAGACAAATATAAGACAGAGGCCCTGCCCTGAAGGAGTTCAGAATTAATCAGAGAAAGCAGAAGAAACATCTTAAATTCTGAAATGAGCTGATGGAGCAGGGCTGGGGCCAGGGCCGGGGCCGGGGGAGGGAGGACAGTCTGGACACACCACCAGTTTGAGTGGAGCCAACAGCAGCCCAGGAGGTTGTTTCTAGTCTGTCTACTGCATGTTTAAGGACAGCAATCTGCAGGCAGTGGCATTTGGGTCTCCTGGACCTCCTGGGGCCCTGCTAGGACTGAGCCCTTCTGCAGCGAGGAGGGGACAGGGCAGGCATTAAAGGGGAGGCTGGGGCATTAAAGGGGTGCTCAAAGGTGCTTCTGGGGGGGCAGAGCAGCCCAGCTACCTGCCATCTCTCCCTCCTCTGGGAGGGTCCCTCCACAGGCCCTGCCCCTTCTGCTGTGCCCAACAGCTCTGAACCCTGCAGGCTCAGACTCTGAACCTCATGTTCAGCCTGGTTTAGAGATTCCCCAGCTGGCCTCTCCAACCTCTTCCCACTGCTCCTAACAACAGAGCCCCATGCCCCAGCTTCTGTCCCTGGCACCAGGGCTCATTCCCACACCCAAAGTGTCATTCAGAGCTCTTCCACCCCAGGGCACCTTGTCCCTTTCCTCTCCATCCAGCCTTGGCCCCCCAGTGTGAGGGCTGCACTGTCCTTGCTGGACAATCTGGTTCTGCCCCATGTGGCCCCATCTTGCTGCCATGTCCTAACTCCCTGCAGACTCCTCCCTCTCTCTCAGCCCCTGGAACTGGGCTTTGTGCCAGCAGCTCCTCAGCATTCAGTACTGAGTGAAGACCCCAGTGACTGGGCCTGAGCCGGTGCAGGGAGCCCATGGAGAGGGACCTGAGGGCAGATGGTGTCCACCCCAGAGGCTACTCTAGAGGCAAGTACTGTTAAGGGTGGTCAACAGGTGGCCAGCAGGACCATCTGGGAGCAACAGAAGGGATGCAGGGTCAGATCATTCCAGCCAGGAAGGGAGGAAGGAAGAGGCCAACAGTGCCCAGGAAGCAGACGACGAGGAACAGCCAGAGGAATATCCTGTCAATGACCATGGCAACGTACTTCCAGCCCTCCTTCACCTGCAGGCAGAAATGGACTCACAATGACGAGGACTGGGCCTCGGGAAGGGGTATATCCCCCGGGGAGTGAAGGTCAGTGCAGGGAAGCAGGGAGAGACAGGGTGGGCCCCAGGCTCAGACAACCCTCTTCTGGTGATTCCTGCCCTACCCCACATCCTCCAGTGGCCCAGAGCCTTTCCTTGAGCTCACAGGTTGTAGGCAAAGGACACCACAGGGATGCAAGAGGTGGCAGAACCGCCTAGGGGCATGGCCCTCCTGAGGTCTGCAGGGTTTCAGGGCAACATCAATTAAAATGCAACAATTACAAAACGCCAAGACTGCTGCCCCCACATTGCCACCCTGCCCACCTGCAGAAGGAGGCAGAGAAGGTGCGTATGACCACTTTGTGGATCTTGGGGGATGGGTGTAACTTGGGGCAGGTTGAGCACGGGGCAGGGAACTTTGTGGGTTTTGGGCTCACAGCCCAGGCAAGAGAGTCTGGACTCCAAGCTACTCCGGGATAAGATAAAGAGCAATTTTCTTATCTACTCAGCAAGGCCACCCAGGAATAACCTCTTGAAGGGTTCAGTATCTGAGGTCCCCCCTGTCTGGCTGGTGGGCTCCAGGTTAGGCTGAGCTGGGCACACCTGACCCCTGTGGAAAATAACCTGCCCCTGCTAATAAATTTCCTAAGAGCTGACAGCTGGACATTCCCTCTCACCATTTATTCTAAGCTCCTAAGGGCCATCATGGGTCCTCAAGGGAGGGGTCTGGGCTGGCCCAAGCTCACACCTGGGAAGAGAAGGTTCCCTGCAAAGCTGGTGGGGTCACCCAGGCTGGCCCCTCACGCAGCCCCAACGCACCGAAGAGTCCGCATCCTCTGCACGCAGGTGGTCAGCAATATAAAGCACGCCTTCCAGTGCCTTCTGCATGCGAGGTGACAGCAGGATCTCACTCTCCTGCGGTGAAGCCTCAGCCTTGGGACCGTGCAGGCCACCGTGGCTGCGGAGGGTGCTGGCTGGGGTGGCAGAGTAAGAAGCATGCACCCATCCTTCTTCCTCCACTGCCAGCATCTTCCTCTCCTCAGCATCCACGTTGGTCTCCAGCCAGTGGTAAGAGGGGCTGCGCTTCAGGCCAGCAGGCTCTCGGAGCTCCAAGGGTGGTGGGGGCCGGTTCATCAGAAGCCAGCGGGACACACACCCCAGGAGGGCCCCCCGCACCCAGCCAGGCATGGTGTGGGTGCTGGGCGAGCGGTGGTGCACGTTGAGCACGAAGACAGTGATGACGATGGACAGGGTGACGAAGATCATGGTGAAGAGCAGGTACTCGCCGATGAGCGGGATGACCAGCGAGGTGGACGGGATGATCTCGGTGATGAGCAGCAGGAAGACGGTGAGCGACAGCAGCACCGAGATGCACAGCGTGACCTTCTCGCCGCAGTCAGACGGCAGGTAGAAGACCAGCACGGTGAGGCAGGAGATGAGCAGGCAGGGGATGATGAGGTTCACCGTGTAGAACAGCGGCAGCCGCCGGATCACGAAGGTGTATGTGACGTCAGGGTAGATCTCGGCACAGCAGTCGTACTTCTTGGAATTGTAGGTGCCCGTGGCGTTGACAATGGCCCACTCGCCGCTCTCCCAGTAGTCCTTCAGGTCCACCGCTTGCTCCATCTGCTCCAGGTCAATGTTGGCCTTGTCATAGGTCCAGGAGCCGAACTTCATCTTGCACCTCTGCTGGTCGAAGGGGAAGAAGGTGACGTCGATGCTGCAGGAGCTCTTGTAGATGGCGGGGGGCACCCAGTGCAAGGTGCCGGTGAAGAAGAGGTGGGCCTTGGTCATGTGGGTCACTGCAAACTCTCCATCTGCACTGGGGAGAGGAGAGGACCTGGGTGCCTTGCACACCCCTTGCCCAATTCAGGCTGCTCTGAGGGCTGGCAGCAGGCGAACCCCAAGGACAAGGGCATATAGGGGAGTCTCTCCTAGCACACAGTCAGTCACAGCAACCGGAGTTATCTGTTCACCTACCATCTTTTCAATTGCAAAGGTAGGATTTTTGAAGAAAAAGTGCTAAGAATGTTTCAAACAACCACTATTAACATTTTGATGATAGGGCCAGGCACGGTGGCTCATGCCTGTAATCCCAGAACTCTGGGAGGCTGAGGTGGGTAGATTGCCTGAGCTCACAGGTTCGAGATCAGCTGGAGCAAGAGTGAGACCCCATGTCTAAAAATAGTCGGGTGTGGTGGTGGGTGCCTGTAATCCCAGCTATTTGGGAAGCTGAGGCAAGAGAATCGCTTGAGCCCAAGAGTTTGAGGTTGCTGTGAGGTATGACGCCATGGCACTCTACCCAGGGTGACAAATGTCTCAAAGAAAACCCTAACATTTTGATAATGTATATATCGTGTTTGTCTATATGAGGGTCAAATACACACATATCTGTGATCATGGGGTATATGTAGGGTGATTGACTGTTTTTATTTATCAAATATTTTAGTGTGATTATTTATGATTTTTTTTTTCTTTTCTCTAGTAGATAGCGAGTCGGCCTCTGAGGTGGGGGTTCATGTCCTATCTACCTGGGAAGTGTCGCCCTCTGCTCAGAAAAGGCCTAAGGTCTTTGCTGGAGAAGATACTTCCTGAATCCACCAACTTCACACGCGTTTTGGAACCAGCCTCATCCACCAGGTCCTCTACCCAAGCGATGTGGGAAGAAGAATATGAGGCAAGATTCCTGACCTTCAGGGCTCACGAGGAAATGGGACAAAGTAGGAGCCACCACAGTATCAGAGAAGCAGGTGGGCAACAACACTGAGTGCAGAGCGCACCTCACAGCCCTGGCTGGGATGAGCTGGGTCACCATGAAGGCTGCCCATTTGCACTAGGCCTTGACCTACAGTAGGATTTAGTGGAGAGATAGGTGGAGAGGGTACCCTAAGCCCAGGAATCAGAAGAATGTGGAGTTGTAGTTCCAAGGTAGAGATGCAGACAGACCGGAAACAGCAACTTTGAAAAAGAGTAACAAACACTACTGGGCAAAAGTTTACATTTTTTTAAGGGCATTTTGGTCATTACACATAGTCACCACTAGGTGACAACATGCACCCACTTGGAGGAAGACACGCTGCCATCTCTCTGATGGGCTTCCTGTCAACCTGGAGTGGGTTTCTGGGCCAAGGGGAGCCTTCTTTAAACGTCCATAGGAGTTTGGTTCAGTCTTCTGAATTGTCAAAAGAGGCAATCCTACAACTCTAAGTCCTATCTGCTTCAGGACTTTGCTCCTGCCCTCTGCCAGAAGCACAGAAACCAGTAGGACCCTCCCTGGGTGCCAGCTCTGGGGACAGAGATATCGGGGGGTAGGAGGTTCTGTGAGCCCTGCAGCAGCTGCAAACACTCCACACCTGCAGGGGGACACCTTCCAGGTGACCCCGTGGTGAGCATGTATTCACTGAGATGGTTTGGGCCTGAGAGACAGGACAGCATACGGAGCCACCTGTCCCCTCTGGAGATGCCAAATCCAGAAGTGGAACTTTTCCCTTTTATTTTATTGTTTAAAAATAGCATTTATAAAGTAAGGTCAAATGAACTGGGGAATGCTAGACTGGATGGGGTTCTTTGCTGCATAACATTAAAAATGCTATTGTTCTCTGCCATTTTCCAAAGGACTGGGGTGGGAATAGGAACATACAATGTAATCCAAAATTATCTGACCACAGAGCCCTTTTTGATAAGTATTCATTCATATCTCCAGGAAGTAGTGCTCCTTAGCACCTTTAGAAAACACTTTTACACAAACGTAACACCAAACACCTTTTTCATCTGAACTTCTTGACTTCTAAAAGAATTGCCTGATACCAAACACATGAAGGAAATTATAGATTTCTGTTTATTCTATCAAAAAAAAAAAAAAAAAGTTATTTGGGCTGAGTGTGGTGGCTCACATCTGTAATCCTGGAAGGCCAAGGAAGGCTCAAACTCCTTGAGCTCAGGAGTTTGAGACCAGCCTGGACACATAGCCAGACCCCATCTCTAAAAAAACAAAAGTAGCCAGGTGTGATGGTGTGCACTTATAGTCACAGCTACTCAGGATACTGAGGCAGGAGAATCACTGGAGCCCAGGAGTTGGAGGCTGTTGTGAGCTGTGACGACACCACTACACTCTGGCCTAGGCAATAGAGCAAGATCCTGTCTCACAATCTTTTTGTAAAGTTATTTCACTATTTTTTTAAAGTTAACTAAATTTTTGTCCACTGGGGCTTTCTTTAGATGTCCCTGCCTTCTATGGGCTCTAGTCATTACGCTCAAAGATTAATCACTTTGTTCTTAAAGACAACTATACAATAATATGATATTTTTTAAAGCCATGTGTGTTTGTCCCCTCTGAGGGTGTTACCCCAGGATGCCGCTTACCTGTTCCAACCAGGCAGCCTGGCATCCTTCAAAATACCAACATGGGGCACTGTTTTCTGAGCCTGCACCACATTTTTAAAAAATCCTCAGCACTGGCAATTTTTTGTCCCACTAGCACAGGGCCAGGCACTGATACATGGTGGGCGTCCAATATGACTTGGTGTGTAAGAGAACAAAATCCAAGAAATGAGGGAATAAAGAGACATGTGGGCAGAGACACCCCAGGTCCACATGCCCACCCCTGCTAGAGCCCTCCCGGTTCTCTCAGGACCTCGGCAGCTTCCTACTTGTTGTAGAGGACAATGTCAGGGGTCCAGATCATCTCGGAAGGGATCCGGAGGGAAGTGATGTTGCCGAACTCAGCTGGGTTCCAGCGCAGCTTGTAATCATTCCACTCCTGTGCATGGAGGGAGGCCAGTCACTGGTGCCATGGGGGGTGAGGACTGGGCAAGGCTAGCACAGCCAGAGTGCCCCAAAGTTGGGCCAAGTAGCCAGTTTAGAGCACCCAGAGCTCCCTACCTGGCCCCACAGAATGGAATTCATTGCCATCCCAGGAAAGGGTTCAACCTAGCAACAGCCACTCTCTCTTTGTCCCAAATTTAGTAGCTAAGGTCCTGGGTACCCAAGTGGATTGGTCACCCAAGTCCTGCCTCTAAGCCTTATTCTTCCTCTCCGTGTCTGGATGACTCAATGGCCACTTTGCTCATCTGTACTAAAGTCACCATTTTTAGTCTTCACAGTTTGCGTGTTTTCTGAACCCCCAATCCAGGAAGGGCCCCCACCGCAGATCAGGCAGGGACTGCTGAGCAGGTAGCAGCATCTCCCTGAAGAAACTGAGGACCAGAGAGGGGAAAAAAACACCTCCCAGAGGCACACAGTTGAGACATGAGAGTTAACTAGGGAGCTCCAAACTGTGCTGCCAAGCACTGTCTGGGCTTCCCACCAAAGAGGGGGTGCTCTGGGCCTCACCCTGGCTTCTACCAAAGCATATCCAAATCAGTTACCCAACCCCAAATCAAGTCTTGTTCTCTAGAGAAAGAAGTTCATCTGGCAAGTTTTCAACCAATATTTGGGGAGCACTACCCCAAATTGGAGTATACGTATACTGATCCTCTCTGGCATGTGGCCATAGATTGTATTATCCCCATTTTACAGATGAGGAAACTGGGGCTCCAGTGTTAAGTAGCTTGGTCAGTATCACGGGCTAATCAGAAGCAGCATCGGCTGGCCTGACCCCCAGTCCAGTGCTTCTTCCTCACCCCTCCATCCTTAGTCCCTAAAGCTGAGGGGACAGGCCCATGGGACAGCTATGGCAGCCTAGACTCTAGGCTTACCTCTCCCTAAATGCACATGAGTCGTGACTGTGTGTCTCTCCAAGTCCCTTTATTACTCGGGCCCTCAGTTGGCACATCTCAAAGATGACCCAAGCAACTCCCTAACAGCCCCCGAGTGACAGTGTCAGAGGGGTCAAAGCCTCCAGCCTCAGCAGGATCTGTGTCCCCTCCCCGAATCCAACTGGGGGCGCCACAACTGCTTGACCGATAGAGCAGGACAGACAGGACACTGGGCCAATTTCTTCCAGTTCCCTGTCTCTTGAGACCCACCCTCTGAGATCCCTGAGCTTTGAGGCAAGAACTCTGACTCCCCTGCTGGAGAGGGCAGGGGGCCCAGCTGGAACCCTCCAGAACCATCCAAAGTTTTCCATCCAGCCATCCCTGCTGAGGGGAAGACCTGTGAGTGAAGCTGTCCTAGACCCTCTGGATCAGCCACCAAACAAAGACCACCCCAGTATTCACCCCATAAAGCGCAAGAAACCACCCAAACTCCTGTCTGCAAAACCAGGAGATGGAATAAACCAGGCATCACTCAAGGGTTAGTTGGGGGCATAGACATGGGGTGCTCAGTGCTCAGTGCTCTGAGCTGGGCACAGCTGGCACCCCTTCCCTGGCCCGAATGCTCTGCTCCCCACTTCCCTCAGCTATTCGGGGGCAAAATGAAACCCCCAGGAGGCTTTGGTGATGACTCCTCAGCAGCAGGAACACATGGAGTGCCTGTGTCCTGGAAAGCATCACTTAGCTCTGGTGGGTGACATCCTCAGGCACTGGGTGAAAACCTAGCCACACAAGAGCACAAACACTCACGGGCTGTCCCAGTGGGGAACTTCTGGAGCCCCCCCAAGGGATAGCTGTGAATTCAGAATCTCCTATTCCTTGGCCCCCCACCTTAGTGACCCAGCGCTGGGAAGGCTGGGGGTTCATGGATCCCTGCCCTCCTCCTGCTGGGACCAGAGGAGTGTCCTCACCTGCTTTAGCCAGACATTTGTGGTCATCATTTGGTTCTTCTCGTCCTGGAAGGGAGCAGAAACAGGAAGAGCAGAGGGAGGGACTCAGCCCCAGAAAACAGGCCAAGTGGCAGGGACTATTTCAGGCATTGCAAGCACAGCCCACTGCAAGATGCTGCCACCTTTAATCAGAGTCTTAACAAGGGTCACACGGGCACTGCTGCCAATCAATGCCCTCCTAGGAGGGACTCCAGGCCTGGGGGGTTGTGGAGGATGGGTGAGGTGGAGGATGGGTGAGGGGACCAAAGCAGCCTCTGAGGTCGAGGAGAGGGCGGGGCTGGGGCCAAGGGGAGGAGCTTGGGGAAGCAGCTCATAAAGAGGGGGTCTGGGGCCTGACTCTGGAACAAGAGCCCCGAGGACAGGCGCACCACGTCTATGAGCTGGGCGATAGACAGCCCGAATCGCACGATCACCACGTCTGAAGTGTTGGGCACCGGGCGCGCCCAGCGGTTATAGCCCCTGAAGAGGTGTTTGAAAAGACGGTCCTCGGGTTGGAGGTGGGAGCCTCTCTGTGCCCGCAGGGGCATGGTGGGACCGGAGGAGGTGGGGGCATCTCCAGGAGCCAGGGCAGGTGGGCGCTGGGCTTCTTCTCCACCTGCCATGAAATCAGAGCCACTCAGCCTCACTGGTCCTCAGTCTGCTCATCTGTCAAATGGGGCTGTAAATCTCAGCACACTGCTCAGGATGAAATAGAATCAAGTCCGTCAGAGCTTAACACAGCACAGAGCACGCCACACAGAGATCAAGAAAGGTCAGCTGCTTTGTGACAGTAGCTGAGAAAAAGCCAGAACAAGTGCTGCAGAGGGGGACAGACGCAGAGAAGTGGGGACACTCAGAGACAGGAGTCAGCCCCAATCTGAGGAGCCCTGAGACACTCCGGGTCTGCGTGGGGGGCATGCCTTGTCAGATGGGCCATTACAGCTAACAGGGCGACCCTCTGCCACTTCAGGCATATCCTCGATCTTTCTTAAACCACTGGCATTTGCCACTTCTAATCAGGGAGGCAAAGCATCACAAAACTGATGACTTCTCTCCTGTCTGCTTTCAGTATGTTCTGTAAATAGCTTCACCACTCTGGGGCTCTGCTGCCTGAGCAAGTCGAGAACTTCTGCTCCAAACACCAGAAAAATGTGTCAGCACCATCTGTGACAGAAAGCACAGCAGTGACAATAGCCACCGTGTATGTGCCCTGAGTGCCTGCTGTGTCCCCGATGCTAGTCACAAACATTCATTCAGGCCTCACAATAGCCCTGGGAGGACCACAATACTATTTGTGTTTTGCAGCTGAGAAACATTGAAACTTGGGGACGTTCAAGGTGACACAGCTGCCAATGTCAGAACTATGAGCACCCCCTCCCACCTTCTCCTGGTAAAACCAGGCACCCTGAGGATGGTTGCTAATGTCCCCTGCAGCTTTGATGGTTAGTCGCAATGAGGTCCACCTGCAGGAGCTTGTAGGCGTGGCCTGAGGTCTCACTGATGCCACTGCTCACCTGTTGGAGTCAGCAGGAGCCAGCACAGGCTGAGCCTCTTCAGGGACAGGAGTGTAGGACCAGAGGGACCCATGGCTTCAGAGGAGGGGTCTGGCTGCCTTGGACTTCAGAAGGCGGTAGCTGGGGCTTTGCTGTGGGTTGAACCTTGGACCGTGTCCCTGGCAGGGCTCAGTGAAGCTGTTGCTGGATTCTGCAAAGCTGAGGCTGAGGCTCATTCTCACAGCCAAACCTGAGCAAGCCCAAGAAAGAGCTCTTAAGGTTGTGCCTCCTTCATACAGACATGATTTTGTTTCTCACACTCCTCAGAGGTGTGGAAGATGAGCAACGGCGGTGAAGAGCTCCTGGGATTTCCTGGGGAACCAGCCTCTTCCTCCCTCTAGAGTCAGCCGGCTGCTTTGCCTTAAGACAAGCCCCAGCCTGCTGCCTTCAGGACCTCAAAATGGGAATAATAGCCTGGCAAAGGGTGGTCAATAAAAGAACACAGGTGCCGTTCAGCCACGTGAAAAATGGGTGAGTCCCATTCCACTGGGTGCTGATGCGTGCTACAGCCTGGATCAACGCTGGAAACGTTAGGCCAAGTGAAAGAAGCTGGTCACAAAAAGCCACACCTTGTAGGCAATATCATAAAAAATGTGTTTGTCTTCATCCAGGCTGTCCTCCCATACAACGCCTAAAAATCCTGGGAATCTCCAAAGTGATGTCTTTTTGTATGCTAAGGAGTGGACAGGCGGCAGACAACTACTGGGTAGTTTCAGGATGGGGGTGGGTCCCAGAAAAACCAAGCTAAGACTCTGAAGGTTCAGTCCCACCCCCAACCTCAGGGAGGTAAGAAGGGCTAAAGGTTAACTTGCTCACCAGTGGTCACTGGTTTAATCAGTCATGCCTACATAATGAAGTTCCCGTAAAGACCCAGAAGCAAATTGCTAACTCATTGAAAAAGCCCAAGTGCCCATCGACCCACAAACGGATTAATAAATTGTGGTATATGTACACCATGGAATATTATGCAGCCTTAAAGAAAGATGGAGACTTTACCTCTTTCATGTTTACATGGATGGAGCTGGAACATATTATTCCTAGTAAAGTATCTCAAGAATGGAAGAAAAAGTATCCAATGTACTCAGCCCTACTATGAAACTAATTTATAGCTTTCATATGAATATGAAAGCTTCCACCAATTATAACCTAAGAATATGGGGAAAGGGAAAAGGGAGGGGAGGGGGGAAGATGGGTGGAGGGAGGGTGATTGATGGGATCACACCTATGGTGCATCTTACAAGGGTACATGTGAAACTTAGTAAATGTAGAATGTAAATGTCTTAACACAATAACTGAGAAAATGCCAGGAAGGCCATGGTAACCAGTGTGATGAAATTTGTCAAATGGTCTATAAAACCAGTGTATGGTGAAAAATAAATAAATAAATAAATAGATAAATAAACAAATAAATAAAAAAGACCCAGAAGCACTGGGTTGGGAGAGTTTCCAGATAGTAACACGGAGAGGTTCCTGGAGGGAGGCCCACGTGGGAGGTGTGGAAGTTTTGAACCCCTCCCACATGCCCAGCACCAGGCGGCTCTTCATTTCTAATATCTTATGTAAATTAGTAAACTTAAGTGTTTCTCTGAATTATGTGAGCTGTTCTAGCAAATTAATCAAACTCAAGGAGAGAGTTGTGGGAATCCCAATTTACAGCCAGTGGGAAAGAAACACAGGTAAGATACCCTGGGGTAACCTATAGAGTGCGGTTGCCAGGAGCAGCAGAGGGAAACATGGAGTGACTCTGTAATAATCTCTGGGTTTCTTCTTGGGGGGGATCATAAGAAAGTTCTAGATTTACATAGTGGTGATGGCTGCACAGCTATATGCACACACTAAAATTCTCTTAATTATCTGGGCACGGTGGCTCATACCTATAATCTTAGTACTCTGGAAGGCCGAGGCTGCAAGATCTCTTGAGCTCAGGAATTCAAGACCAGCCTGAGCAAGAGGGAGACCCCGTCTCTATTAAAAAGAAAAAAACGAGGGCAGCACTCGTGGCTCAGGGAGTAGGGCACTAGCCTCATATACAGAGGGTGGCAGGTTCGAACCTGGCCCCGGCCAAACTGCAATAAAAAATAGCCAGGCATTGTGGCGGATGCCTGTAGTCCCAGCTACTCAGGAGGCTGAGGCAAGAGAATCGCCTAAGCCCAGGAGTTGGAGGTTGCTGTGAGCTGTGACGCTATGGTACTCTACCAAGGGCAATAAAGTGAGACTCTGTCTCAAAAAAAAAAAAAAAAGAAAAAAAAAGAAAAGAAAAGAAAAGAAAAGAAAACTAGCCAGGTGTAGTCGTGGGCACCTGTAGTCCCAGCTGCTTGAAAGACTGATTCAGGAGGATCACTTGAACCCAGGAGTCTGAGGTTGCTGTGAGCTAAAGGGACGCCACAGCACTCTACTTAAGCAATAGAGTGAGACTCTGTCTCAAAATAAATAAATATTTCTTGTAAAAGTTTACACATAAATTAGCACTTAAAAAAAAAATAGACCTTCATGCTGAGGGAACCATGATGTTCAGGTTCACTTTGTATGGGTAGCCTAGGAAAGTAAGCCTAACTCTCAGGACAGACTGTGGACGTAGGATTTCCTTTGCAAATGATGAGACTGTTCTGGAACTAGATAATGGTGGCAGTTACAGAGGTACTAAATTTCACTGAAAGCAAAGTTTATGTTTTGTGTACTGTGACCATACTTTTTTTTTTTTTTTTGCTGTTTTTGGCCGGGGCTGAGTTTGAACCTACCACCTCTGGCATATGAGGCCGGTGCCTTACTCCTTTGAGCCACAGGTGCCGCTCTATGAACCACACTTTTTAAAAAAGAATAAAGGTAAAAGTGTTTTTAAAATGTAAACCACTAGGTTCATGAGTGAATCCGAATTATTAGCTATGGAGGCATGAAATAATTTCTGTCTGGTCATACTCACCTCCCCCAATTCTCCCAACCCCATCTTCCCTGGCCCCACCTTTCTGCTGTGATTCCAGCCACCTGGGTCTTCTGTCCCCTCTGAGGCCTATGCCACCTACCTCTGTCCTGCCTTCCTGGCAGGAGACAAGAATTGGGCTGAGGTTGGCAAACATGGCTTTGAGTCCTGGACAGTGGTGAGCCTTGGGCAATCATTAAACTCCACTGAGATTTTGTCTTACAATCAGAATCACACACATCCTGCCCAGCCAGGACAAGGGCAGGGAGCAAAGAGGCTCGTTCGTGCCCTGGGAGCTCCTGAGAACTGTAGAGGACAGGACTGGGGAATAGGATATAGTGGCATTGCAGTGACAGTTGTGTCAAATGGGAGAAGGGATGTGGGACGGATTTGATGTGAATTTCAACGTGTTGGAATTTCCAGCACATACTTATCACAACAGGTATTTCCAGAGTGTATTTGGGGGAAGAAGGCCTGCCTGGGTCAATTTTCCCAGAAGGTTTTAATTCAAAGACTCATTAGACATTGAGAATTTGTCTATAGCCCCACTACACGGAAGGCACCTGATCTCATCTGATCACAGAAGCTAAGCAGGGTTGGGTCTGGTTAGTACTTGGATGGGAGAAATTGAAAATTACATCTATCTCCCGTCCCCTCAGGAGAATATTCCCTCTAATCAGCAGCCAAGCTTATCCTCAGTGCCACAATACACCCCACCCCTGCCCTGGGTTCCCTAACTTTGCCCCATTTTCTGACAGATGCCTCGTTCCTCCAGGCCCTGGGAAACCCCAGCTGGCAGGTGGAAAAGGCTGGTGACTCCAGAAAGTGTGCTACTCTGGAATTTGGAGCGAACCTTGGAGAGTGTGGCCCACTGCACTCCCAGAACGTGGCCCACTCAGGGCTGGGGTGGGAAGTTTCTCTGTCCACACAACAAACACCAGAGCATAATTCTCAACAGTTCTCATTCAGGCCTGCAGCTTTGTAAACGTGTAAACGAACATCTTAAAATTCCACGTTTTGTGCAGTGCCAGCCCCAGCCTGGACCTGGCAGCCTCTGAAGCAGGGTCTGGGGTCTCTGGCCTATGTGGGGCCTATCCCGGGGGGATTCCCCATTGCAGGGGCCGTGGCATAGCTGTGCCAGAGAAAGCTATCACGGCCTTCTTGCTCCTTTCTTTTAATCTTTTTTTCTATGTACAAATAATCACCTGTATTATCTCTAGATCCAGGGATCAGAGACAATTATTACTTCCTTCTGATGCTTTTTGCATTTTCCAAATTTCCTACCATAAGCATGAATTAGTGACTTAATATACCAAAGTATTTTCAAACAGACAGCTACACCTGCTGTGGTTTTACACACCCTCCCCTCGTCTGACAAGGACAGGGGCCCCCTCACACTTTGTGTAGACCTATGACTCTATTCTTGCCTTTGTACGGAGTGCAGGTAATCAAGGCAGTGGAAAAGGTGGCATCAACCCCAGTGTCCATTGACAGGTGAATGAATAAACGGAATGTGGTCCATATATACAATGGAATATTATTTGGCCATAAAAAGTCAGGAAATTCTGGGCGGCACCCGTGGCTCAAAGGAGTAGGGCACCGGCCCCATATACCGGAGGTGGCGGGTTCAAACCTGGCCCCAGCCAAAAACTGCAAAAAAAAACCCCAAAAAACCCCAAAGTCAGGAAATTCTGACCCATGCTATGACATGGAAGAATCTTGGAGACGTTATGCTTGGTAAATAAGGCCATGACAAAGGAATGAATACCTTATGATTCCCCTCCTATGAGGTCCCTGGAGTAGGCAAATTTACAGAGACAGAAAGTAGAGTGGTGGGTTCCAGGGTCGGGGGAGGGAGAGTGGGAAGTTCAGGCCTAAGAGGAACAGAGTTTCAGTGTGGGAAAGTGAAAAATGTTTGGAGCCAGACAGTGGTGATGGGCACACAGCAGTGGAAATGTTCCTAACGCCACTGAAGTGTGCACTGGATAATGGTTAAAGAGGTAAATTATGTTATGCATATTTTATGCATATTTTACCACAATAATAAAAGAAAGTTGGCTGTGTTTATCTAGAATCACCCTAGTGCTAAGGGAAAAATGAACACACGAAATTGGATGCAGTGTCTGAAGCCCTTGTGGGCACCCAAGCTGGGACAAAGTCACTGGGACTTTCCACCATGACCTGGCTCCTTAAGGAGGAAGCCCTTTAGGGAGCAACACCGTGTCAGATATTTGCTCCCATAAACTAGCTGCTCATTTTATCCTTTGTTCATTTATTTTCCCATCACTTTACCCTTTATGGAGGCCAACAGTGTGCCAGGCACTGGGGGCAGAGAACCGACAGGACAAGGTCTGAGAGGACGCAGTCGAGAAGAATCAGAAGGAATGGGCGGTGCCTGTGGCTCAAAGGAATAGGGCGCCGGCCCCATATACTGGAGGTGGTGGGTTCAAACCCGGCCCTGGCCAAAAACTGCAGAAACAAATAAATAAATACCTTTAAAACAAACAAAAAGAACCAGAAGGACATTCGTGGAGCTAGCCCTGTGGTTCCTTTGAGCCATGTCAGGTTCTTTTTTTTTAGTTTTTGGCTGGGGCTGCATTTGAACCCCCTACCTCCGGCCCCATTTGGCTGGGGCTGCGTTTGAACCCCCCACCTCCAGCATATGGGGCCGGTGCCCTACTCCTTTGAGCCACAGGTGCCGCCCCCTGTGGCTCATTTCCTCTCTTCCATCTTCTCTATCCCGGAAGACATATGATCCTCACATATCTCACGCACACCCCTCCTTCATTTGCCTCTGGCTCACCACCATCTAGAAGTTTCATTTGCTTATTATTGTAAAATCAAGAAGTTATACACCTGAGGCCCAGTGCAACTTCCCGAGCCTGACTAGAAGTAGATCCAGCGAGCTACTTCCACGTAGCAATGACTCAGCAAGGCCCGGCCTGAAACTGCCTCTACCTAGATACAGCCAAGGTGGTACCATGTCATTGGCCCAACCCTGTCACGCACCTCTTCCTCCGCCTTCTTTCCTGGCCCCTTCCCCACGCTCTATATAAGTGGCTGCTTGATACAATAAAGTTGAGTTCCTGCTTAAAAAAAAAAAAAATGAAATCAGAAAGGAAGAGCAAAGAGAGGGAAGGAGGGAGGGGAGTGGGGCTTTGGTGTGTGCCACACCTTTTGGGTGCAAGACACGATTGTAAGAGGGACTTTACCTAAAAAATGCAATCAGTGTAACCTTGTTTATTGTACCCTCAATGAATCCCCAACATTAAAAAATAAAGAAATGAAAAAAA